>CM074722.1:237747844-237820344 GCA_037306005.1 Rhinophrynus dorsalis | reverse complement strand
GAAATGTCTAATAAACTATTTACTTGGGGCTGAGCAAAAAAACAAGATGTCATCCATTAAGACTAAAAGGTTTTGTAGAGTAAAACAGAGGCAGGCATTAAAGGGATAGTAATACTCTAATATTACTATTCCCCATATTGTAGATATTTGAAAAATAATTTAATTGCCCCCAGGTTCATCTCTCAAACCTTTATGGCTTGAGAGATAACCGAACGCAAAGTTCCCCCCTCCCTCCCCCTTCCCTGAAGTCAGTGTTGTACTGACTGCAGGGATATCTGTCTGATTTTCATCAGGCAGCTCTGCAGCTGAGCAGAGATCGTGTTAGTAGAAAATAATTATTTCACTGAAAAGGTCTTCTACGTGTGCTTGCAAACCAAGCACATGTAGAAGACCTTTTCAGTGAAATAATTCTTTTTCACGAACGCTATCTTGGCTCAGCTGCAGAGCCGCAAGCCTCTCGTACGACAGACTTCCCCTGCAGTCAGTACAATGCTGACTTCAGGGAAGGGGTTGGGTGGGGGGAACTTTGTGTTCGGTTATCTCTCAAACCATAAAGGTTTGAGAGATGAACCTGGGGCAGTTCAATTCTTTTTCAAATATCTGCAATATGGGGAATAGTAATATTAAAGTATTACTATCCCTTTAACTGTAAAGTTACAATAAAAATTGCCTCAAGAATCTTTGCTTGCAGATGCGGTAGTTGCTCACTACAGTATAGAGAATTGACAGTTGGTTTGAAAGTGGATGGGATGACTGCCATTTGGAGACAGAAAGTAAATGTATTACTCACTTGGGGGTTAATTGGAAATTGTTTCAATGCTTTTTTTTTTTTTTTTTGTTTTTTTTGTTTTTTTTTTATACACCTACCTCTGAATCAACAAGGGTGATATGGCATGGGCTGAATGTCCTTGTGGGAGGTAAAATGACAATTTTTCACTGGAAATTGTTGAAAATGTCCTCCACTGTAGAACAAGATCCAGTTTGGGTTAAGACTCAGAAATTTTTTTTTTTTTTTTTCTTTTTCTTCTTCAGTTTCCTTTATCTTTATCCAAGTGGTCCTTCATTCTTGGCGCCTCATACCCTATGGCGGATACATTAACCCTATCTTTTGGGGGTCACTCACAATAATTTGTAGATTCCTCTGCCAAGGAAGGTGAGACAGATGGGGATTATCTGGATTCCTCCTTGTCCTTTGGGAATTCCTGTGAGGAGTATCTTTGCCACTTGGTTGAGGGGCTCATCAGTGCAGTCTCTGAGCCTGGGTCCTCTTCTCCAGATGTCTTCCAGAGGTTCAAAAAGAAGTACCCATTTTTCATACCTTTCACTCTTCAGACCATGTTATCATGGAAGATGCCTGATAGATGGTTCTTCTTTAACAAGTTCATCTCCATTCTTTTTCAGCTGAGGGCTTGTTGCAGTGAGATTCCCCATCTGCATTTGATCCTATAATACCTTGCCTTGCTAAAACCATCACTTTGCCTTTGGCAGATGCCTTGTCTCTTAAGGCACAGGAAGATAAAACACTTAAATTCCTTACTGGTGGGGAATTTTGCAGCCACAGGGGCCACTTGCAACCCAATTTTTTTTTTGTGTGTGTTTTACTGCTTTGGTCGCGAATGCTATGGCTATCTGGGTGGAACCTCTTTCAGATGCTGTCCAAGGGTATGGTCCTAAAGGCGAACTGATGGGAATTCTCGGCAAAATCCTGGAGGCAAATGCATACCTTGTAGAAGCAGCTTTGATGCCACCAAATTTTCTATCAAAGCTTAAGGTTTTTTCTGTAGCTGTGCCTCATACTTTGTGGCTCAAGATTTGGTCGGCTAAACAATTTTACAAAAAGTCCTTGGTGTCCCTTCCTTGTTTTGGGGAAACAACTTTTTGGATTTGACCTAGACAAGGATCCTCAGTCACGCTCCTGAGGCAAGAGCACCCTGTTCCCTGATTCGTCCAAAGTGTGGCATCTTTTTCTAGAAGATGGTTTAATTTACCCCTACAGTATGGTGTGCATAGGGTTCAACCCCCTCAGGCTTTCCAAGCCACACCTAAGGGCTCAAACAGGCTTGCCAAAACAAGAAGTCTGCTCAGAAGCCTAAGGTTGAGAAGCCTACTTGCATGTAACTTATGGTGTCCTGGTCTGTGTCTGCCTTGTGGTGGTTGCCTCAGTCTCTTTCGAGGCCTGTGGTGGGTTTTGTGGGTCATTTTGGAAGAGCACTGCATGGGTTTCAAATTCCTTCCTCCTCACAATTTCTTACAGTTTGGGGGGGCTTTTATAGACACCCAGGAACACTTCATTGGATTCTACTACAATCTTTTTGAAGTTTTAGAAACGACAGTGGTTGCTACCCCATTCTGGACTTGAAGTGCCTCAGCCACTTTTTTAGCGCCTCTCTTCAAAATAGAGTTTCTGTGCTATGTCGTTGTGGCCATATGTCCATGGGTGTTCCTTGCCTGCCTAGAGCTTAGACTCTTACCTGGTATGTTCAGATTCATCTGGACCATCAGAGTTTCCTAAGCTTTGCCTTTTAGAGTTGTTACTATCCATGACAATCTGTTTTTTCTTTTGGGGTGACATCTGTTGCAAGGATCTTTATGAAGATCATGTCCACCTTGACAGCTCACATCAGCTCTCAGGGAATATCCTTAACTCTTCAGACAACCTTTTAATCTAGGCTTCACCGAAGGCAATTCTGTGCTCAAAAGTTCAGGGGGCATACACATCCTGGAAAGACAGGTGCTGAACCTCAAGAAAAGTTCACTGGAAATTTCCCAAGTCTTGCATTTCTTTGGCATGAGATTGGTGCCCTCCACAGGAAGGTGTTTCTGCCAGAAGACAAGATCCAGTTGAATCCAGCAATATCCTCGCCGTCTGCATTGGTACGTGAATACTTGAGAGGGCTAGGCCGCCTGTTTTCTGCTTTGGAAGTAGTCTCCTTCTCTCAGTTCCACATGAGGAAATTGTAATTGAACATACGAGTTGGTCATGACAACACTCTTACCTGTCGCATGCCATGTCTGTGTCTCCACAGATGAAATACAATCTTCACTGGTGGCTCCAACATTGTCATCTAGCACTGGGACATCCATTAGTTAACAGTAACAAATACAAGAAACGGCCAGCGTAGAAGATTCTCTAAGTGTAGTATTTTTGATTTCTTTATCTTGCTGTCACATTCACCCTTGTGCTCACAATAATATTTTACTTACGTTTTAATGAGGCTTTTATTCTTCCTCTAAGAAGTATTCACCTTCCCAGCATATACCATGGGATCGGTATTCTTCTCCACTTTGTCCTCTTGTATCCTCTGATCAATAGTCACACTTCAAGGATATCAACCCCAAAATGTAAGCCAAAATGTGCCCCTTACTACACAATGCCAAAATTAATTGGCTGTTTTATTCCATGACTATTTCAGGACAAAATCAAGCCAAATATGGGATGAAGGTTAAAAAGCAAGAGCTTTATTAAAGTTCCTTATTCAAAGAGCTGCATAGCTCTAATCAATATAACAAATAATATTAACAAACAAAATTAAAAAAGGAGAAGGGTATATAATAGCAATACATATACTATCCACCATAAAACAAGTTAAAACAGATACTCTATGCATTTCGTGGCCACACATGCCACTTCAGGAGAGAAAAAAATGAGACAATCAATGCCTACCTGTTTTTATACTCTCCTAAAGTCAAAATTGCTTTCCCGCCATAATCCATCTTCCTTTTGTTAAATCAAAAGTCTCCCTCCTCTTTCTCCTCACTGATAGCCAGTACCTCTGCAGGACTGAGCTCACATGACCCACATCTCCAGTACTAAAAAAAAAACACTGACAAAGAGATGCACTCCGCCTTTGGAAAGCATCACCAATCCATGGATTAGAAGCAGTCCCTCTCAACAGCATCCGACAATCCAATCCACAGGCCGCTACAGACTGACCTCAATGCACTCAAGCAAACTTTGTCCCCAATCAACACCCCCCACACTAAGCCAAAGAAGGAGGATTCTATATATTTGGACCATAAAAATGTCCACTACCAAATAATAGATATTAAATGCATAAGCTAATCCCCACACACAAATTTTTATATGATTAGTATACAAAAAGGATAGATGATATATTGTATAACCATTAACCGTATACTATAAAAATGAAATGTAGATACTTAGTCGGCGTTTGTATGTCACATCCTTTTTCTCCATATTGACCAAATCAAATATGTTTCCACATAAAGGTTCCAATAATCAATTCAACTTTTATATTCGCACAAAGCTTTATCAGATATAGATTTCAACACCTAATTTTTATTAAACAGACACATTTTCTTTACCATTATCTAACCCGTATTTAAATGTATCTTTATACCTATCAATAAACTATACTCAAACCTCCCTCCCTTTCTTCCCTCCCTTACGTAAATTGAACAACAAGCCCAGCAATGCCACCTCCTCCCATCAAACCGTGGGACTGTCTGGGCGCCTTCCTACCTAACCATGTTTATCAACACTACTGCAGACTGCTCTGTTTCAGGATTCAAGACCTGTCTAGTTTACCAAATAAAGAGACTACATAGCTCCAATTGTCTTGCTCCCCTAAATAAAGGGACACTACCTAGCTCCAGCTTCAGTTGTCTTGGCAGAAGTATTGCACACTCTGTCCCCTCATTAATTGATGAGCAAGACCGCCAACAGGATGGATGATGGTAGTGTACTTTGTGCTCTCACACTTTTCTGCATTGGGAGAGAGCGTACAGTGCCTACTCCCACCCGGCACAATTTTTAAGCTGTTGTAACTGTCTGGCAAAAATTATGGGAGATGGGGCACCCAGGTGGTGGTGGTAAAACCATACTGGAACCAAGTTCTCCCCATTCTACCACATCCCACTCTTTCTCCCCCTGATCCCATAAAACACACGGTATGTCTCCGTGGGAGAACTGGATGGCTCTGCACAACTTGTATTAAGAGGGAAATATAAAACTTGTGATGAGAGTGAAGGAACAGCCAGGATCCATGTGATAATAGGTATGGAAGTGTGAGCCAATTACAGACACTCTTGGTGGAGCATGGGGAGGCTCCATTTCCCAGTGAGCGTGCATCTGACTCACATTTGGGGAAAAAAGTCAGATGGCAAAGGGGTGGAGCTGGTGCCTTTTCTGAGTGCCACCATAAAGGCCTCTGAGTGCCAGTGGTGCCATCACTGGTATAAGGTTACCATTGTTTCCGGAATCAAGGCAACCACCCGGCAAGCAAATGTCCTCAGGAAGAAACCTGTGCCTTTTCGTGCCACGGTGCATTCCCCTAGATCAGTGGGTGCCTCTTAGGCCTATAAGAATAGGGCCACTGTGACGTGGTTGCCTTTGCATACATTCACGAAGAGTGAATGTTCTGGCCTCCACTGAAGACAATTTCGGGTGGAAGGTCATTCAGGCACTGGTGCCTGTTGTAGAGATCTTTCTCATCTTTTTTCCCACTGACTTTTAAACCCTGTTTGGTTCTTGTTAAATTATTTGGTGTGCCAGTTCTGTTTCCGTTAACACCTAATATTTATGTTGTGTCCCTTGGTCCTGTGGAATACTGATCTACAGTGGAGGGTTTGTCTTTTCTCTTTATCCCTTCCAGGAATTTTGGTGGATGCTTTGGTTTATCCCTATGGTTCCTGTTTTCCACATTGGACGAAAGAAAAAAAGAGGATTTTAGTGAACTTAACATTAAATCCTTTTCTCTTTGTCCATGTGGAAAACAGAACTCCCACCCAGAGAAAAAAAAAAACATGTGGATTAAGTACCAGGGCAGAGGGGGTACTTTTGGGTCTCTGTTCGGGGATTTCCTTCTATCATCTCGCTTTTTTCTTTCTTTTCATTTTGCTGTATGTTGAAATTGAGTGTAGATGGGGGTAAAGTGTAGGGAAGAGGGGAATCTACTCAGAGGTCCTGTGTTTTTGTTTGTTTGTTTTTTTGTTTTGTTTTTTTGTGCCCTGTCCTATGGAGGATAGTTACTGTACACCATGGTTCCCGTGTTCCTTGTGAACTAAGAGAAAATGATTTAACTAAGTTCACTGAAATCTCTGTGCATATCTGATGTATGTAATAATGTTATTTATTCATTTGTTTTTTGTTTTGTTTTTTCTTTCAGAAGAACTTTCAGTTTGGACTGAGGAAGAATGTCGAAATTTTGAGCAAGGCCTTAAAGCATATGGAAAGGATTTCCACTTGATTCAGGCCAATAAGGTAGCAAATATTACTGAATTAATTTTACACATTAACACTCAGGAACTCACTAAAAGGAAAATACATGGGGGGCCTTTTGAGATGCTTGATTAGTTGTCTCTATGTCCTTGGTTGCAAAACTGCACTTAAAGGGTTAATACACCAGAGAGATGAAACAAAAAGCAAAAGTGGAGCGATTGTGGGGCAAATCATCAGCACCATAGGGACTAAATCTATTCCCACCATCCAACACTGTGTTAAAGGTGATTTTAACACCTTGAATGCTACATAGGTCTCCAGCACATTGTGAATCAGTGCACTGGATACCATTCCAGCCTTCAAGAGTTTAGCAGCCCCATTTAAATAAAAGGACATTTTTATTCCATGGAATTGCTCCACTTTTGTGCTTATTGCCAGTGGAGGACACTGTTAGAGAAGTCTCCTTGGCATTGTGACGCAGTTAATTGGGGACCTTTTAAGCACCAAGAGATAAAATGAACAGAACAGGTGTGGGCAATGTGAAGACTTCCAGCTTTTGCAGGACTCTCAGAAGTTGGGGGGCGGGCTTCTGTTTCCCACCACTGAACTAGAACTTGTGTGGCTATACCTGATTACTTGCTAGTCACTTGTAACTCTTACCAATGTTAGGTAAGAACAAGATCCGTTGGTGAATGTGTGGCGTTTTATTACATGTGGAAGAAGTCTGAGCGCTACGACTTCTTTGCTCAACAAACAAGATTTGGAAAAAAGAAGTACAATCTGCACCCTGGTGTAACGTGAGTATCTAATGTAGGTTTATGTGGGAGACTGTTCAGATATCTTGTCTATGGGCCTTATGGTCAAAAGAAAAAAAAGAGAGAATTCTGGGGCAACCCAACTGTCTCTAAAGAACAATGAAGTGCTGTGCTGAGACCTCTAGCAATCCAATATTTAAAACTCCTTTTAATCACTTTACTGCCAAGGACCCAGACATGTATAACGTCAAGAGATAGCTTAAAACTGCTGAGGATGTAGGCAACCTCTCTACTCAGTAGCAGTGAGGGGTTTGCTCCATACACTGACTTGCCTATTTAGAATTTTTCAGTCCTCAGAGACTGCCTTCTTACTGGGAATATTGCCTCCTAAATGACATTGCGCTTATGATTGATGTAATTTATGTCAGTGAACCACCAAATACTTTTGTTCTTAGAGGTGAGCAGGTGGAGGCTCTTTAAGAGTATAGATCTGAGCCCCACTCTTTCCATTTTGGCCAGAATACCCTCATTTGAAAGAGGAATCCTCTCTATCAGAAGAGACTACACTTGCAAAATGTCTTTTGAAGTTGAAATCACATCACATCATCATATAGTGTGAGTGCTGAAGGAAGGAAGAGAAAGGATCTCTCAAAGAGTCAGATCTTGGCCCACCTTGTACCTACAAATTCTGCATTTTTCTTGCTCTTTCAATCAAGAGTAGTCTTCAATATGTCCATGTTGGGTGATCCTAGATCACCAGACAGAAATATAATGCTTAAAGTGAGAGCATGAGCAGGCTCTTAAAGAACCACTCCCCCAACACCTCTTGCTCTTTCATAAAAAGGGAGGTTTTTTGTTTTTTTTTTGTTTTTAATAGTCTCTGAGCCCTTTGAGTGTCAGTAGGTGAGCAATGCATTGGTTCACAATGTTTTTGCTAACCCTCTGTTACTCAAAGGATTAATAGTGTGCATATTGGATGATCTAGTGATCACCCAACATGCTACAATTTTTTTAATGAACAGGTGGAGTGACCCAGATATCACACATGCACACACGGTTGCACTTATGCATACACCCCTATGCACACACACTATATGTATAATACACAAGCACACTAGGCTTACAAATGTACCCACATTTAAAAGAGGGAAGGGCCCCTCTTTCAGATAAGGGTATTTTAAAAATATATTTGATGGGCGATAAGTTAATCACCCAGCAAAAACATCAGCCTGGGAACAAAAATGCAAGTTACAAGTGGTTCATGTTCAGTCTGTGGGGTCTTCTTTCAAAAAAGTTTTGACTTCTCTTCCTTTTTCATTACATCTGTACTTGTTACAGCCATTTTAGTACAGGTAGGTCATATCTGTAGAATGTAAGAAAAATTACATTTTGGTAAAGGTATACACACAATACAATTCTTATAGGAGAGGGATATTTTTTTGACATGGCAGCCTATTTTTTCAGCTTTATAGATATTCAAGGTTACAAACAAAGGTGCAAAAGGATAGGTGATTTGTATTTTGGTAAAGGTAGTTTTGTACGTATGATATCCCCTCCCCCCCATGGTATGTCAGCTCTTTTCAATGGGGTGTTATTTCACACAAAACGAAGGCCCACAGCTCTCTGGTCTACCTCTGTATGACTTGAAGGGAACAGGCTAGTCTCAGGTCAGCAGAATTCTTCAGTGTATCTTTCAAAATATGTGAATTTTCTCCATAGTGGACCAGTGGGTTTGAAGGTGATCAACACTTTTGGGTCCTCAATTTTCAGAAATCCTCTCTGGATCCATACAGTTCCTTCTTTCCCTGCATGAAATTCGGTGTTCTTCATGGATGGGCCTTCCTGCCAGAAGATATGATTTCCTTTGTCATGGCAGGTGTCCTGTGCTTTATTTTGCCAGTCTGCAGCACCGCGGGTATACATAAAGTTGTTAGAGTTTCTGATATCTGCTTTGGAAGCATTCTACTTTGCCCACATTCATACTTTGGAACTGCAGCCAGAGATTCTCAGGATTCAGTCAGGAAAGCAGTGTTATCTTTCCCATGCTATTTCTCTCAATGATGTCCCTTGACAAGTTTTTCAGCTTTTTCCCTTATCTTAATTGAAGATTGTCCCTCTCTGCAGTCTACCTGGGCACCTCCCTTCTGATCTGGCTGAACAGGGGGGGGGATACTTTGCTTGTGAACTTCTCTTAAACCATAAAGGTTTGAGATAATATCGTTCTTCATGTTTTTTTAATGCCTACAAAATAAAATAAAGATAAAACGAAGTATTACTATCCCTTTAAGCAGACTTTACATAGCCAAGCTGCCTGAAACTGCTTTGTACATACTGAAGAGACGCCTCTTTGTAGTGCAATGAGACAACCGCTTTCATTTTTGTCAGCAGTTTTATTATCTGCTATATTTAATCCATGCTCAGTCTCCACTTTGTGCAATGTTTTACTGCCATCTGTTAGATCTCTGACATAAACCTGGTCTCCTTGCAAGTAGTCTGAGATTCCGTTGCTTGCAGTGGCTGCAGTCCCCAGATGCTTCCCTGATGACTGTTTTCCCTTAGCCTGGAGAGAACCACCACATTTTGAAGTGGTGAAACTCTTGGTGCCATTCTTGTTTACCAGCTGACTGGAGAGAATTGGTGTAGTTATATGTAACAAGTCTCTCTGCACACTTATTTTTTCTGACTGCCACTTTGATCTGTCCTCTGAAGGACTGTGTTCTTAAACATTAGTCCTCCATTTTATGTGGATGCTTGATGCACTTTTTTCTTTTCCCTCTGTCACAGCTTGAGGGCGTGGTCCTACACCCCCCCCCCCCCCCCCCCCCAACCAGGGCTGTTGATTCTTACCATTTAGAAACTACCATTCAAGTTCATCCATTGAGGGATTACCCTATTTTTTTCATTGCAGTTCCTGCAATTTTTCCCCACTTCTACTTGGTAGTTGGTATGGGATAGTCAGTGAGGGTAAGATTAGTTTCTTTTTTTCTCCATTTTTACACTATACCTGAGAAGTAATCTTCAATCAGTACTAAAATCATCCTTATGTTTGCAAATCATGCCTCGCAAAGACTGCCTCTACTACGGCAATTTACTAATCAAAGTTCTAGCAGTAACTTTTCTGTTTTCTCTCCTGGAGAATGGCATGAACATGCTATAGCACCATGACTGGAGAAAAGTAATTGCTATCCCTGCGCAGACTTTATTCTTGGTATAAACAGTTCTAAGAAGAATTTATCTGACATTGGGAATCATGCCAGACGGGGCTGGATGTCTGTCCACCACTGCATGATGATCCTAAGGTTGATGTCTTCCAGCAAATGAGCGGTACTATAGTCTCAATTCCATATGTATACTTTTTAGTGCAACCAAGGAAGATGTTATTCTTTATGTAGCTCCAACTTATTCCGCAGAGTTCTGAAACAAGGATCAATGAGCTCTGGACCGTTTGTTTCATCTATCGGATGTTGCGGTTTACAACATTGAAGAGTATCAAGTCTCTATGCAGGATGGTTTGTCTGCCTAGACTTGTTACTTGGTAATATGTTTATGTCTAGGTTAAAAGGATGTAGATATTTCCGGTATGTGATCTAGTATACAATGTTTCTTTTGACATGTCGTTTAGTATTTTTATAGATTTTCATTCCTTTTTATTCCCTTGACACTAGATGGCACTATTTGGGGTGATTTTCTTGGGTTCTATTGGGTTCTATGGTTCTGGTGCTGTCTATCATTCTCTAGTCTGCGTCTCTCTGTACGTCATCACATTGGGTCGTTTGGCTACCACGAGGTGAGTGTCTCTTTGTCTCTATAAATATGTTAAGTTATTTTTGATGTATCATGTTTGCTTGATAAAGGTCCCGGTTTGAGGACCGAAACGTTGCAGTTTAAATTCCATTAAATTGGTTTTTTGTTTTGTAAAAATCCGTGAGTGCCCAGCTTATCACTATATATGTAACTATCTCTCTGGAGCACCCGGTATATTGTTATTAAGCGTGAGTGCTTATTCTAGTGGACTTTGTATATTGCTCTTTGAAGCATCAATATAGCACCCGCACTGAGTTGAGACTATAGTGATACCTTGTCTCGCAAGTATGGAATTATTCACAGCATCAGAAACTGTTGTTCCCGATGCTTCTCTTAATACCTATGTGACAGAGGACTCTATTGAAAATATCCTGTGGAAAAAATCGTACCAAGATGAACAAACAACTGAAAATATTAAAGATCTACATTTTGAATTGCTACGTTTGAAGAAAAAAGAGACTGATTATGATCTCCATGGCATGTTTCTTTCTGACTACTACCGCTCCCAAAGGATCCCTCGTGGATTTCGAATAAGAAATATACCTACAATTGGGAGAATGAACCAAGAATTTTGTAAGAAATGGACCAAAGTGTTGGATCAATGTTCTTTTTCCCTTATGCTATTGGTGATAGAAGAGGTGGGAAAAGAACTGTCGAAAATTCGGAAAAATATTGTTGAATTTGAAGCCTCACATTGCAATATTCTCCAATCCACAGAAAATAAAGATAAAATGATATCGTTTAAAACACAAGTGGATAAACATCGTGCTGATTTAGTTAGGTTTAAAAAAGCAAAATTTCAGCGAGTAAAAGAAGACTACGATGATAATAAGGTTTATGGTTGGCTCACTGGCCAAACATTTAGACCTAGATTTGGACAAAGAAGGAGACAACAAAGGGCTAAAATTAATAAACCTAACTTCCAAACAATCGATAATAGTTCTGAAGATTCTGAAGATGACAAATTGTCTGAGGCTAGTGGTGGACAACAAACTCACATGACTACACGGAGCTCTTCCCAGAAACAACCTTTTTTAGATCCAGGCAAACCCCCAAAACCCCCACAGGTATCTTTAATAAAAGAAGACGATACACTAGAAGGGGACAAAAGGGAAGGCAGCACTGGAGCAAAAGGACAATCGAAGAAGGGAAAGAAATAACGTGTGTAGTATACAATTTGTCTAAACATACTTTAACAAAAGCAGAAACATCTTTGCTTAATAAAGGTCTATCATTTGTCCCCACCAATAAATTTAATGCATTTGAATGGGAAATTGAGCAATTTAAATTATTCAGATCAATGAGCCTCAAAGAACAATTTGCGAATGTGGCTCATCAAACAAACACAGGTATGACACAACAATTTAAATTGAAAAGCACAAGAAGCTTCGATTCCTCCAATCCGTCTCTTCTATTTTTTAAAACGGCATTGGAGGCAGATATGCATAAATCCTCTATCACTTTTGGTAATGTTCATCCTAATTTGTCAAAGGAGGAAAGACATGCCATCATATCTTTGCAGAAGGATAAATCAATTTGCATCAGACCGGCTGATAAAGGCGGTTCGATCGTAATTCAAGATTATTGTGATTACAGTGCATCGTTGAGATCACAACTTCAGGACTCTCAGGTATATCAAATGCTTAATTTTGACCCCACTGAGAAAATTAAAAACAAGATTGAGAATGTGGTCCAATTGGGAGTCCAGTCTAATTGGATTTCTGAGGACACAGGCAATTATCTGAGAATAAAACATCCTGTGTGTCCAATTTTATATGGATTACCCAAGATTCACAAAAATCTTTCAAATCCTCCTATGCGCCCCATTGTTTCTGCGAGAAACAGCCTATTACAGCCAATTGGTATGTTTATTGATTTTTGTCTACAACCAGTTATCCAAAGTTTGAAAACAGTCTTACGTGACACTCCATCTTTAATTGAGATCTTAAAGAATCTATCTAATGTGGACAATGATGTGTGGTTAGTGACATTGGATGTAAAAAGCTTGTACACTATAATACCCCATCAGGAAGCTCTACAAGCTATTCGTGAAGTTACATCTACTTCAGACAAATACCTAGGTCCTCCGGTAGAGTATTTATTAACACTCCTGGAGATCTGTTTGACTAATAATTTTTTTCAATTTGAAGGCAAGTTTTATCTGCAAAATACTGGTACGTCGATGGGAGCTAGCATGGCCCCATCATATGCCAATGCTTATATGTATATGTTCGAGAGTCGCTACATTCTTCCAGTCTATTTGCAGAATATTCTACTTTACCATCGCTATATCGATGACATATTCCTTTTGTGGAAAGGAGATGAAGGGTCCTTGACATCTTTTGTCATGGACATTAATTCTTTAAACACCCCTGTTGAATTCACATCAGCATATAGCCAGGTTGAAATTGATTTTCTAGACTTAAAAATTTTTAAAAAATGCAATAGACTTGAATATTGTTTATTTCGGAAAGACACTGATCGCAATACTCTTTTGCATGATTCCAGTTTTCATCCATCAGCTCTCAAAAATGCTTTGCCGAAATCTCAATTTCTTCGTGTTATTAGAAATAATTTGATCGAAGATATAAGAAATAAGCAACTTAATGAAATGATTGAAAGATTTGTGGCCCGAGGCTACTCTAAGAAACAATTAGAAAATCAATGTACACTGCTATTGAAAAATGATCAAAAATCTCTTAAAGGGACTATACCTCAAACTGATAGGATGGTTATTCCAAGTAAATACACGACAGCCTCAGCAAGGATCAAAAAGTGTATTAATGATAATTGGTCTCTTTTACAAAAGGATGGGAAGCTTCCCCAAGTCTTTAAAAACCGTCCGATTTTTGGGTACAAAAGAGGTCCAAATCTTCGTGACCTTCTGGTTAAAACCGATCCCAGGGACAGTTATTTGCTTACTAAGAAAACCTGGTTAACATCGACCCGTCCAGGTTGCTATAGATGCTTGGGCTGCACCACCTGCGGGTCTATGCGTGCAGGCCGTTGGTTTACCCATCCTCATTCTAACAAAAAATATCAGATCAATGATCGGATTACTTGTACAACAAATTTTGTAGTATATCTATTGACTTGCCCGTGCGGATTGGCATATGTAGGCAAAATGGAACGGACCCTGAGAGAGAGGATGGCAGGGCATCGCTCAGCAATTAAGGTTGCTTTTCGAGATGCAGCCTCAGACAAACCTGTTGCAAAACATTACTTGGCTGCAAAACATTCATTAACTCATTTCAGTTTCATTGGGATTGAACATGTTCACCCTCTTAAACGGGGGGGTGATAGAGCAAAAAAACTTCTCCAAAGAGAGTGCTTTTGGATTAAGGAATTAAACACGATCAATCCATTAGGACTTAATGAACATAACAATTTTGCTTGCTTTTTGTCTGACAGATGAACTACAGTCAGTGTGTATGTCTTTATAGTTGTATTTATTTGTCGTATTGATGTTAAGTAGCGAATTGCGGTTTACAACATTGAAGAGTATCAAGTCTCTATGCAGGATGGTTTGTCTGCCTAGACTTGTTACTTGGTAATATTTTTATGTCTAGGTTAAAAGGATGTAGATATTTCCGGTATGTGATCTAGTATACAATGTTTCTTTTGACATGTCGTTTAGTATTTTTATAGATTTTCATTCCTTTTTATTCCCTTGACACTAGGTGGCACTATTTGGGGTGATTTTCTTGGGTTCTATTGGGTTCTATGGTTCTGGTGCTGTCTATCATTCTCTAGTCTGCGTCTCTCTGTACGTCATCACATTGGGTCGTTTGGCTACCACGAGGCGAGTGTCTCTTTGTCTCTAAATATGTTAAGTTATTTTTGATGTATCATGTTTGCTTGATAAAGGTCCCGGTTTGAGGACCGAAACGTTGCAGTTTAAATTCCATTAAATTGGTTTTTTGTTTTGTAAAAATCCGTGAGTGCCCAGCTTATCACTATATATATATATATATATATATATATATATATATATATATATATATATATATATATATATATGTGTGTGTGTGTCTATATGTGTATATATATATATAAACACTTTATTGGCGGTACTAAACCTCCCACTTTGTCCTTTCCTCGATTATTCTGTATCAAATTAAACAGAGTAAATTAAATATGCAGTAGACTTTTATGAAAAAATATATATTGGATGTCTCTTCCTTTTATCTAAAGCAGCTCTATGGCCACTGATGGAGTGATGCATTTTTCCAAAGTTATTACATTTTAAACTTGGTTTTTATACATTATCAGTGCCCTCTAGTGGTTGGATTCCAGTTATTCTGTTGCATTCTCTAGGAAATGCAAGTCAATGACAAACAGTTCTTCATAGAATGTGACAGAAACTGCTGTCAGTTAGAACTTCAGGAAGTGAACACTCTGTAATTCACTTCCTGGCAATTTGAATGCTATCAAATTTGAATAAAACAATGAACAACAGTAGGAGTGGCCTTGTTTTTACTTGGCACAAAAGCGCAGTAACACAAAGGTTTTCCAAATATAAATGAATAAAAATGTACTTCTCCTAAAACTGTTCTGTGACCTTATGAAGATGAATGAAGTCAGTCATTGCGTTTTTAACTTTCATAATCAAGTCTATCTATGTAAGTAAACAAGACTATGTTCATTGCATCTGCCAGGGATTACATGGATCGCCTTTTGGATGAAAGTGAAAGTGCAGCATCCAGCCGAGCTCCGTCCCCTCCACCAACTACCTCCAACAGCAGTACCAGCCAGTCTGAGAAGGAGGATAGCACAACCAGTAATCACAATGGTACATCTTTTGCAGCTCCTGCCTTTAAATTGATAGCAATGCTTAATGTAGAAAAATGCTTATTACAGTGTTTATCTTCTTTAGTAAAACATGTACTGCCACTGAGATGTTGTATTCAAACGTTACTGAAGCACAAACCTGCATTTTTTTTTTAGTGCAGTATCTTTGACTTATAATTTTACTGTAGTGCGTTGCTGCAGAGTCCTGTGTAAGCTGACCATAGATGTTCATAGGATGATGTAGCAACAGGTCCACTGTGATACTGCACCTAAAAAATGAGTTTGAGCTGTAATAACTTTTCAGTAAAACATATTTCAGCAGTGGGAGTACCCTTGTTTTACTTTGGAGGATAAACCTTATATTTTTTGTTCATATTCAGTATTACTGTCCATTTCAAATGAGTGTGACTGTGTTAAATAATATATAGAATGATTTGCCTTCGTAAGTGCTAATGATAAAATCGTCCAGTATGTCTATTTACACACGCTGTAGTCGTTTACTACTACCTTGGTAATGTTAGTTTATATGGCCCTTTAGGCTTTCTCTGTAGAGCTAATGCCATTCACTCTGATAAAACCTTTGGTTTACTAAGAGATATAAATGGCCTTTTTTTTTAAATCAATATATATATATATAATGTGTGCGAGGGGCTCCTAAATCATTGTATTGTATATAATGCATAACTTTAAAAGGATATTAACCTTTTATTTTTACATAGATATTAAAAGGATAGTAAAACGTAAGTATTACTAATCCCTATATTAAAGTCCTATTAAAAATAAATGTATTTCCCCCAGTGTCATCTCTCAAACCTTTATGGTTTGAGAGATAATCGCTCCTAAAGTTGCCCTATCCCTCCCCCTTCCCTGTAGTCAGAGTTCTAGCTGACTGCAGGGAAGCCAGTCGTACGACTTTCAGGCGGCTCTGCAGCACAGCCGCGATCGTGTTACTAAAAAAGAAAACTTTCACTGAAATGGTCTTCAGAAGACCGTTTTAGTGAAACATTTTTTTTTTATTAATGCGATCGCGGCTCTGCTGCAGAACCACCTGATGATATATGACCGGATTTTCCTTCAGTCAGCTACAAAGCTGTCTAAGGGGGAGGGAGAGGGCAACTTCAGGAGCGATCATCTCTCAAACCATAAAGGTTTGAGAGATGACACTGGGGGCAATACATTTATGTTCAATAGGACTGTACTATAGGGATTAGTAATACTTAAGTATTACTATCCCTTTAAGCATATGCCTATACTTTACTTTGTTTACTTATTTTACACTTTTTTGACCCTGACAATGAGTTCACTGAATTCCTGTTTCCAGAGAGTATTCTGTCTTTGACAATGAAAGTAGGGATATTTATACAATATTGCAAGTCTTCCTGCAGATCTCTTCTAATCTGTACACTGTAGTGGTCAGCTTTTTTTTTTTGTACATTGGTTCATTGTACATTTTTACATGGTACCTTTTTTTACATTGTTGCACTCTGCTTTCACAAAGAAAACAACTCAGATTGCTCCCTTTGAAAGACTAAGTGCTAATAAAACACTAATGAAAATTATAGGTGGAGGGGTGTGGCTGGTAGCCATGAGCTCCAAGATCTAAGAAGATAATCTGGTGATATTGGCTCTGTCTTGGGCCTTCACAGCGTATTCTCTAGTACCTTCTGAATATGTACATGCTTGAGTGCTTTGAGCCTCTTGTATAATGGAGTGCCAAGTAGAAGTGGCACTGCCTCGAGGCCTAATGTTTGCACAGATGTGGACTCAATTCTGAGCTCTGTGCAGCTGCTGTGCTTTTCAGTGGAGCCAGGCTGCGTGCTCGATGACCAACTGGAGTGAGCGTTAATAAGTGGAGGCTTAAAATTATAGGCCTCATGGGTGAAGATACGCACCTGCTGAATCCAGCAGGTCAGAAATAAGCTTCTAGGGCCTCCTGTGCCCAAATTTTGCAAGACAATCCTGATTCTGTTGTGCTGGCTTCTGATTTGTATTACTAATTTTCTCTAGCATCACTGAGGGATGCCATGCTGTTAAGCAGCGTGCCTATAGGAGGCAGGTCGCTGTAATAAAATCTCCTTCCACTTCCTAGCTGCTAACCCTTCCCCCGACAGCTCTACCTTCAGTTTGAAAAGTGTCCCACAAGGAGTTCCAGGGTTCCTCAGCAAAGGAAAGTTTCAATTTGTTAGTTTTGTTATTTTGTCATTACATGGGAGAGTCATCATGCTTTAACTCCATCACTACTGAGAATAGTTTAATTGGGACAGCATATTTAATCTTTTTTTTTTAGTGGGGAGACCCTAACTCAGCTGTTGGCTGAGAGGGAAAAAGCTTTATTTCAAGATAAAGCAAGAGCTTTGTGGGACAAACTACAGGACAGGTCTTGTCACAATATAGCAAACATCTCTATGCAACAAGAGGGAGAGCTCTATGCTATGGCTTTAGTTTATTCTTCATTCATGCTGGGTTTTCTTCTCCTCCTCAGTAGAAACATACATTTCAGTTTCCAGCTTACCACACACTCGCACATTTCCTTACAAGAATACTAAGGCTTCCATTACCTCTCTCCATTAGAGCAGAAAACTTACTCGTACCGAAATAACCATATCTTAATACGAGCTCCTTTGGAGCAGGGCAGTAATCATTACAAGCTATATAAATCCACACATACTATCTTTACTAGCTCCGTTGGAGCAGTACTGAAGATATTAGTCCTACAATATGAGCCTAAGGGAGGCATGTTAGCAGGGCTGGGATTAATTACAAGCAGAATCAGGCCACATGTTATTTTTACTAGCTCCTTTGGAGCAGTACAGCACATACTAGTAATAAAATATAGGGCAAAGGAAGGAATATTACAGAGACGCACTAGCTCCGTTGGAGCAGTTTCATGTATATTACATCAGTTTCCCTATTACATTATTGGGATAGTACTTTTACTCATACATATCCTTATATTAGTCCCTTTGGGACAATACAGTTTAGAATAAAAATTTTTCTCACATACTTCTGTCACTGTGGCAGGGCAAAGGTAATAGAAGAAAAGTAAGGGCAATAAAGGACCCTGGCCATGTGCAAAACCAGTGGTGCTAAGGTATGAAAGAATGCAGTCTAACAGGGCTTCCACATCAAAAGAGTTCCACCAAACTTTGAACAGAGTGGGCTAAAGCCTTACCTGGTTCAATATCCAATACTTTGAAAGAGTATATTTTCTTCAAAAAATACTATATGTCTTCTCAACACTCATCCAGGTTATGAGGGGAGAATTTTCCAAGGATGATAGTGAATCACCCAGGTCTACGGCAGAGGGGTCTACACATGATGGTAATACTTAGATCCCCTCATTAAAGCAATTGTAGAAGTTCTCTAAGTTTCGGACAAATAACTCTAATACCTCATCTAAATCCCTCTTTAAGTATAAAAAGAAATCCTCTATCAATATTACTGCTTATGAGGAACTTCACAGATGAGTGGGGTAATCCAGATAAATCCTTATGTACTTATCCATTTCCCAAAGACAAGAGGGACCTTTGGTCGAAAACCGCCAGCAGTTGACCCAACAGTATCCAGACTGTCTAAGCAAACTACTTTACCAATTCACACTGGAGCAGCCCTTAAAGGGATAGTAATACTTCGTTTTATCTTTATTTTATTTTGTAGGCATTAAAAAAATATGAAGAACGATATAAGTCTTATCTCTCAAACCTTTATGGTTTAAGAGATATTCACAAGCAAAGTTTCCCCCTCCCGCCCCTTTTTCCTAGTGTAAGCCATCTCTTCTCAGATGTGAATCTGGTTGTAATACCAGACAGATAACAGCAGGGGATAATCTTCTTTGTATGAAAACAATGAAAGCCCCCCCCCCCCCGACAAGTTTTTCAGCCTTTTACCTTATCTTAATTGAAGATTGTCCCTCTCTGCAGTCTACCTGGGCACCTCCCTTCTGAACGGGGGGGTGGGGGGGTACTTTGCTTGTGAATATCTCTTAAACCATAAAGGTTTGAGAGATAAGACTTATATCGTTCTTCATGTTTTTTTAATTTCTACAAAATAAAATAAAGATAAAATGAAGTATTAATATCCCTTTAAGGACTCGGCTGATAAAAAGATTGATGCAATAAATAGCTCCTTGCCCTGAAAACATTAACCTATCATTAGAACTTTTTTTGCATCAGCATGGGAATGCAGAGCGGTAGAGGCTTTGTAAACCCATACAACACACCTCATGAGGATGTCCTACCTCTTATGGGTTACCTACAAGAAGCCACCATTTATACAGGTGAAGCAGCCTTGGAGATAGCCAAAATAGCAGCTAAATGTTCAGTTACTGCATTTACAGAGTGGCATACCCTGTGACTAAAGATATGGAATGCAGATTCTGCCTCAACAAAAGGTTTAGTAGCTTTACCATTCAAAGGATCATTACTGTTCAGCACAAAATTGGCAGTCACAGCACCAGGGGGAAAAGTACATTTTTTACAGTCTTACCCTGGACTTAAAGGGATACGAATGTTTCATTATAAAAGCAGCTCTAATTAATCATCATATTATTTGGGCCTTGGAGACTGTTATTTCAATTTGGTCAGAGTTGTAGTTCAAGAGTAATTGAATGATAAAGTATCCCTCTCCCACCCCTTTTACTGATGTAACTGCTCAGCTCAGAGCAGCAGGGACGTGCCCAGGTAGATTGCAGAGAGGGACAATCTTCAATTAAGATAAGGGAAAAAGCTGAAAAACCTGTCAAGGGGGCAGGGTTTCCATTGTTATCACAGTAATAAGACTGTCCCTTGCTGTTATCTGTCTGGTCAAGCAACCAGACTCCACATCTGAGGTGAACACTAGGTAAAAGGGGCAGGAGGGGGATACTTTATCATTCAATTACTCTTGAACTACAACTCTGACAGTATTGAAATAACACTCTCCATGGTCCAAATACTATGAAGATTAATTGGAGCTGCTGTTTATGTGAAACATTACTATCCCTTTAAAAGCACTGATCCAGTTACTCAGCGTACCCACGGTCAATATGGAATCTATCAAATCAGTAATAGCAGCCATGGAACCAGAGGAATTTTTGCCATCTTTAGACATCAAATATGTGTACCTATACATTCCAATATCTCTCAACCATTGGCAGTATCGCAAGTTTGCTTACCAAAATTTGTGGCACTTCCTTTCTATCTAGCCACCACACTGACCTCTACAATTGGAATTACTCCACAATTGGTCCAAACATCCAAACCACTTTCATCACATGATGACTATATTACATACCACCAGACAGTCACTACAGTGGTGGCTCAGAAGTCCAAACCTGTTCAGGGGAAAACACTTTTCCATAATAGAATGGAAAATAGTCACAACAGATTCCAGTTGCTTTGATGGGGAGCAGTATATGAACACACCTCCATTCAAGGTCAGTGGACTCTGTTGGAATCACGCCTATCTATAAACATTCTGGAGTTGCATGCAGTTTTCAACACGCTCTCAGCATGGACAAAGATTTTCATTCAGATTCAATCCAACATTGTCACAGCTGTGGCTTTCATAAATCACCATGGAGGATTGAAGAGCAAAGCTGCTTGGATGGAAATGGGAAAGAAAACCATGTTCCAGCATTGTCAGCCATATACATTCTGGGGATGGAGAAATGGGAGGTAGATTACCTCCGCTGATAGAGAGTAGATCCAGGGGAATGGGAATTAAAACAGGAATTTTTCCTTCAGATAACAGATCGATGTGAATACCCGAAGTAGACTCTGTTGTCAAGAATAAGCAGATAACTACCGTCATTCTGTTGAAGATCAAGGGATCCGCAAGCAATAGCGGTGGATGCCCTAACAATTCCATGGAATTATAGAATAGTGTATGTCTTCCCTCCACTAGCTATGATTGCCAGGATCCTCCACAATATAAAGGAAGAGAAAGTACACACCATTCTCATAGCTACATTTTGGACAAGGAGATCTTGGTTTCACCACCTGAGAGAGGGAAACCACAGTTGTGGCATCTTCCTCAGATTCTAGATCTCATATCTCAAGGACCAATTCACCACCACAACTTTAGTCTTGCTTTGAAGGCATGGAATTTGAGACCCAAATATTAAAGAACAAGGGATTCAGTTCTTCAGTCATTCAAACCATGCTCGGAGCTTGTAAACCTGTGTCTGCCAAAATATATAATCGTATTTAGAAAATATATTTTTCTTTCTGTTCTAACAAAGGGATAGAACCATCCTTTTTCCATCATCCGGCAGTTCTAGAGTTCTTGAAAACAGGCCTAGAATAGGGGCTAAGGGTTAACTCCCTGGAAGTTCAGGTTTCAGCACTGTCCTTTCTCTTCCAAAGAAAAATTGCTTCTATTTCTGAAATTTAAACATTTCTTCAGGGGTAAACAGAATAGTTCCTCCATATAGATATCCTATTCCACCATGGAATGTAAATTTAGTACTAGAGGCTCTTCAGTCCTCTCCATTTGAGCCATTGTCATCTGCCTCTACTAAATATCTGACCTTCAAAACAGTGTTTCTCATGGCAATTGTATCGGCAAGAAGAGTTTCAGAATTTAGTGTGCTTGAGCTTCACCACATCTTATCTTTCATCAAGATAATGGTTCTGCGAGCAGTTCCAGAATTCCAACCAAAAGTGGTTTTCGCTTTCCACATAAATCAAGAAGTGATCTTCCTTCGTTGTGTCCTAATCCAGTTAAAACAAAAGAGAAAGCAACCATACAGTAGATATGGTGAGATGGCTAAGACAATATGTCCAAGTTATGCAACCCTTTAGGACATCCAATACATTGTTTGTTGTTCCAGAAAGCCCTAGGAAGGGCAGAGAAGACAGAAGTGAAATACTCAGAACTGTTCCTTGAGCACTTTTGCAGCAGAGTACTTTTCTTCCCATGTGCGTATTGAGAGAGCACTTAGTATTCCTATGTTCTCCCCTACACCTTGAGCTCCACCTAGCCACTGATTGCACATGTTCTGAAATACAGGGACAGATTTCAAGCTCTTCCACTTGCTAGACAGAAAGGAGGTATCATGTCTGAGAATGGTTAACATTTCATTATGGCCTGTCAATGTATGTACAACGTCGGCTCTCTCCTTTACTTCTAGAGAAAAATACGCTGAGATCTCTTGTGTTATTCTTTACCCATAAAAACTCAGGATTAGTGGTGTTTGGAATATGCATATCTTCAATACTCTGGGAGAAGCACCCAGCTGGATAGATCGACCTGCTCCTCCAGAGTGACTGTTGATGGTGCTGGGATTAAATGTCTACACCAGAAAACATTTTATATGAATTACTATAATATCTGCTTAAATGGAAAAAAAAAACCCTCTCTGGACAGGAGGAGCAGGATATAATGCCAGTGAGTGTCAAGAGTCTCCATCAAAAATAGTACTTTTTGTCTTTAAAAAAAAAAAAAAAAAAAAAGTAGTTAAAATAAAATAAAAAATGTACATGTAACATAAAGCTGTGTCACCCAGTACCAGGTGACCTGTCCCCACCCCTCCAGTTTCTTCTAGCTATATCCACAGACCTAAAACTCCACTCCTTCGCATTGAATCTGTGACATTCCAGAAAATATGTAGACTCACCATGATTTTGAACTTGTTTATTATTTTGTATGTGTTCTTTAACTCAATCCAAGTCTCCATTTTGTCCTTCCTATTTTATTGTTTGCAAATCAAGCCAAGGGATGTGAGAGGCTCTGAACATAAACAAAACCAATGTTGCCTGTGCCTGTTCTGCAGCTACTCGCCTCTCAAGAGCATAACATTTTAGCTCTCTAGTGCCATTGCTGAGGAGAAATTTCCACATAAATATTAGATTAATCCTACCCAAAATGGCAGCCCAGTTCCATAATAAGTAAGTCCCCCCTGCACAGGAAATACCAACTAACCCCAGACATATGTTTTGGCCTCTTTAGTGACTTGTAGCTGGTTTTCCTAAGCACGGAGAGCAAGGGGTCCACGTCTGGATTACCTCTTACACGCAGGGAGACACCTTAAGTGTTTTTCAAAATCAAGCAAAGGCATGCGAGGGGCTGGGAGCACTAACAAAACAATGTTGCCTGTTCTGTAGCAAGTCAACAGCATCCCATTTTAGCTCTCTAGTGCTATTACAGAGGAGAAATGTTCACATATATATTAGACTAATCCTGCCCAATGGTCCAGTTGCAAAATGATGGGTGTAAATCTGGGGTTGGCTGGCATCTCCCAACAGAGGGGAGTTGCCTATCATTTTGGACCTGGATCGTCCATTTGGGTGGGGTTAGTTTAAGATGTATGTGGACATTTCTCCTTTGTAATAGCACTAGAGAACTTAAATGTGATGCTCTTGAGTGTTTTAAATGTGATGCTCTTGAGTGTTGAACAGGCAATACTTTTTTTGTTTGCCCTCAGAGCCTCTCACATACTTTGGCTTGTTGGTTTGAAAACTCTTATGTTATCTTCCTAAGGGTAAAGGATAATCTAGACATGGACCCCTTGCTCTTACTGCCTAGGGAAAACAGCTGCACCTCACTGACTATTCCCAAACAAGGCAGAAATGACATCTAGGGTTGGCAGAAGAGGACTTGCCCATCATTTTGGAAATGGACCGTCTATTTGGGCTGGATTAGTATAATATATATGTGGGAATTTCGCCTATGTAATGGCAAAATCTTTGCCCTTGTGGTTAAGTACCAAAAGGCGTGCAAAACATTGCGTTACACAACTCTCCATCAGTGTGTGTGTATGTATGTGTATATAGTGGATATAAAAAGTCTACACACCCCTGTTAAAATGCCAGGTTCTTGTGATGTTCAAGAATGAAACAAAGATAAATCATGTCATAACTTTTTCCACCTTTAATGTGACCTATAACATGAACAGTTCAATTGCAAAACACACTGAAATCGTTGAGGGGGAAAAATAAAAAAACTCATAATAACCTGGTTGCATAGGTGTGCACAACGTCTTATAACTGGGGATGTGGCTGTGTTCAGAATTAATCAATAATAATGTTAAATAGAAGTCATTACACACCTGCCATCATTTAAAGTGACTCCGATTAATCACAAATAAAGTTCAGCTGTTCTAGTAGGATTTTCCTGACATTTGCTTAGTTGCATCTCAGAGCAAAAGCCAGGGTCCGCAGAGAGCTTCCAAAGCATAAGAGGGATCTCATTGTTGAAAGATATCAGTCAGGAGAAGGGTACAAAAGAATTTCCAAAGCATTAAATATACCATGGAACACAGTGAAGACAGTCATCATCAAGTGGAGAAAATATGGCACAACAGAGACATTACTTAGAACTGGGCGTCCCTCCAAAATTGATGAGAAGAAAACTGGTCAGGGAGGCTTCCAAGAGGCCTACTGCAACATTAAAGGAACTGCAGGAATTTCTGGCAAGTACTGGCTGTGTGCTACATGTGACATCAATCTCCCGTATTCTTCATATAAATGGGGTAGGGTGGCAAGACGGAATCCTTTTCTTACAAAGAAAAACATCCAAGCCCGGCTGAAGTTTGCAATAACAAACATCAAGTCCCCCAAAAGTACAATGGGAAAATGTGTTATGGTATGATGAAACCAAGGTTGAACTTTTTGGCCATAATTCCAAAAGGTATGTTTGGCGCAAAAACAACACTGCACATCACCCAAAGAACACCATACCCACAGTGAAGCATAGTGGTGGCAGCATCATGCTTTGAGGCTGTTTTCCTCTGCTGGAACTGGGGCCTTAGTCAGGGTGGAGGGAATTACGAACAGTTCCAAATACCAGGCAATTTTGGCATAAAACTTTCAGGCGTCCTTTAGAAAGATGAAGAGGAAATTCACCTTTCAGCACGACAACGATCCAAAGCACACATCCAAATCCACAAAAGCATGGCTTCACCAGAAGAAGATTAACATTTTGGAATGGCCCAGCCAGAACCCAGACTTGAATCCAATTGAACATCTGTGGGGTGATCTGAAGAGGGCTGTGCACAGGAGATGTCCTCGCAATCTGACAGATTTAGAGCGTTTTTGCAAAGAAAAGTGGGCAAATATCGCCAAGTCATGATGTGCCATGCTAATAAACTCCTACCCAAAAAGACTGATTGCTCTAATAAAATCAAAAGGTACTTCAACAAAGTATTAGTTTTTTAAGGGTGTGCACACCTATGCAACCAGGTTATTGTGAGTTTATCCCCCCCCCCCAACGATTTCAGTTTGTTTTGCAATTGAATTGTTCACGTTATAGGTCACATTATAGATGGAAAAAGTTCTGACATGATTTATCTTTGTCTCTTTGTTAACATCCCAAGAACCTGGCATTTTAACAGGGGTGTGTTGACTTTTTATATCCACTGTATGTTGTGTGTATGCGTGTGTTCATTGTAGCCCCTGCATCTCCTTGCTACTACACCAATGGGAGTAGTTTTCATGTTTTTAAATAATTTTTAAATAAATATTTATTGGATTAACATTGCTACCGTATCCTATAGGGGTTAATATAGCGCTTGAAATCTAAATATTTTTCTGGTATGCTTTCTTTTTTTTGTCGTCTTCTTCTTCTTTTCTTCATGCCCTGGGAGTGTGGGTTACATTGTGCTGCTGGTTGATTGGATTAGACTTGGTGCTCTCTCATTTTGTTTTGCTCCACTTTTTGGATATTAGTATTTAATTTTTGTATTTAGCCTTCTATGAGTCAAATTTTATTGTGTTTTTATTTAGTTTGTTCTTGTCAATGTTTATATTGCACAGTAACTTTAATGTGTAAATTTATCCTGGCTTATTAGTCTGCATAGTTGAATCTTCACTGTAAGAATGCAAGTCTGCATTGCAGAGTCCCCTGTTTTTCATAGGCTGTTTTCATAATCGTTTGCTATGAATTCGGATCCGTTGGGCATATCTTATTAAAAAGTGTGAGAAATTTTGGAATATTGGAAAAGTTTACAAATTTTCCATTGTAATGGCAAACATCCGTTTGGCTTATTTCTTTATGATCACACACACACATATATTTTATAACCTAAACCACTGCCAATTCATTGCTTTTTTTATAAAAAATAATTGTTTCTGTAAAACAGATTAGATGTCAGGGAAATAATTTGTTAAAAGGTTCTGTGCTTACTTTCTGCAACATAGTGTCATTAATATTAATTAGATGTTTCCTAGAAAAAAAAGAACTTCAGTGTTATGGAGAGTTATTTATGGAAATGTTCTGTATACCTGACAATGCAGACACAAGAGACAACGGTACAATATGCACAATGCATCACTGTGAGGACTTCAGCAGCAACTAGATCTGTGCAATAGTTAGAAATTTGACTGAATGCAAACACTGAGTAATTCTGGAGCTAATCAACTGGACCACAGGGAACAAATTAATTATCCCACTGATTTAAATCGGGTTCCACTTTTGCCTTTAGGCATATGGCTCTAATATATTTACCAGATTATTATATGAAAACAGGTTTGAATACCTATCCAACAAAGAAGCTACAGGTTTGAACTTCAACCCAAAATGGGCTTTCAACATTGTAATGATGCCAGAATAAAAGTGGCAATGGAACAATGTATAAAATGGTGCAAATGCAAGCTGTGGGACTTACAACTGCACTTTCAGTATATGACACAAATGAAATGTTTGAGAGAGGAAATTTTAAGATGGTTATGTATAAAAATGGAAATTGCCATAATGCATTACAAAATAATGTTGCATTGACCTTTATACAGTTGACACACACACTCATACCTGGGCAGCTACCACCCCTTAGAGATCCTTAACTCTCGGGAAAGAAGTTGTGTAGGTTAAAGAAGAGGTGGGAAAAGACCTAGCCCTCAGTGTTTTCCTCTGTCCCTTTGCATTTGGATCTTCAAATCTTTTCCCTCTCACCTCAAAATGATAAATATTTTCTACAGTGTCTCCCTGTTTCACCTTAATTTGCTTTCCAACCCTAATGGAGAATTTTAACCTGTGTACTGCTAGTGTATCCAAGAATATGATTAAATTAGTTAATGCTAACTTTTTGACAAAGCGTTAAAGGCGAATTGTACCCACCAATTAAGTGGCTTTTGTTTTGTTTAAGAGAAGATGCTAGGAAGGCATCTGGTACATCAATACAGTTTATATATTGTTTCTGTTTCATATCTGTAAAAGATTTGTATCCCTTTATGAATAATTCAGGTCTATTGAAGCCCATTATTTGAGTGTGTGTGAGTCCTATTCGCAGACTGCATTAGAGATCAATTAGTGTGTGTGCGTGCTTGCGTCAGCTTTTCTTTTTTTGTTTTACTTACCTTTTTAATTTTTTTTAGGTGTATCTACCAATGGCCCATGTGAAATGTCAGGCTACAAAGAGGAAGCCAAACAGGAAGTTGTACATTTAAATGGGCCCACCAACAGCACCAGTGGCTCATCTTCCATGGAAGCAGACACAAATGGGTACAACAGAGAAAACAATAGTGAGGATTCCAAGTTTAGCCATATAAATGCCAGAAATGACAAGGAGCTAGATGAAAAAAATGAAAGATCTGTAAAGCGAAGACGAATTGACAGTCCTGGGAAGGATAATCCAGGATCTTCGGAATTTGCTCAGGAAGTATTTTCACAAGGGGAGATGTAAAACTTTTGACAGATTTGATGACAGAGACATTTTTCAAATGCTTTTCTGGGGGATCTTGAAATTTCAGGATTTAATTGATTATTTAACAAGTTATTTTTTTATTATTTTTCTATACACCCCCTGCAGATTTGAGCCCCGCACGATAATGAAATATTTTGTATAGAGAATTAGTACCTTCAGAATGTATCCGATGTTGATGTTCAACAGAAGAACACCTCAATGGTGTCAGAAGTTTGTTACTGTGTGGTGTTTTTTATTTTTAATTTATCCTACTTCTCGGGAAGGAGGTCCTTTTTTTATAACACTTTGCATGTCAGAGGGATGTCCGGTGCATTGCACACCTCTCTGTCAGTCAAGTGGTTCAAAGTTTGTTTCAAAAGCTGTTCAATTTAAAATTGCTAAGGAAACCCGAACCCTGGAAGTTGTTTTTTTTTGTTTTGTTTTTTTTTTTGTTTCATTTTTTTTTGTTTTTTAAATACAAGTTCAAAGAATAAACCAAGCGAGGTTTGTGTATGTAATTTATTGACATCAATGATGTCTTTCCTATTCCTGTCTGGGCCGAAAAAGATACATTCTGTATTTTTCCAGATTTCTTTGTAGCCTTTGAAAGATTTTTACAGTACCTATGTTTTGATTGAACTGTCCTTTCTTAAACAAAGCTTGTATAATTTTCTTAACATGTACAGTTGATAAACTTTTATTATGAAATGAATATTCTGAAAGTTGTATGTCCGCTTTTTCTTCTTGCAAAAAAGGTTTTTACTCATTTGCATTTTCCATGTTTACTTTCTTGTTTTTATTGTCTAAATTGTTTCTCGCTTTGTTTTTTTTCATTTGTAATTTAAAAGCAACACTTTGCAGGTTTTCATCATCACAAGAAAAATTTGTCATTATGCTGTACAATTCGACATTACAGATGCATTGCACAGGTTTAGCCAGACTGAATGGCTTCTGATTAAATTCAGTTTGAATTGTAAACTTGCTTATATGACGCTGCCTTTTGTAACTTAAGTATTTCTGGGAGCATAGCTAAAATTATCTGAATATTTATAGCTGGGCATAATTGGCACCTGTTTAACAGTTCCACATTCAAGCATATGGAACTTTCATTATTGATCAGTGATGAATAGAAGTTTAGATAATTGGTCACTTACAAATTAATCTTGAATCTGAAACAGATCGGCACATCGTAAAGGACTTGGCAATAAACATCTCTGTTTTACTTTCTAAAAGGGAACTCCCTTTTTTTTATTGCAAGCTTTCCCCACCAAATATTGGGTTTAACAAATTTAGGAGATCACATTTGAAACCTTAGTACAGTGACTGCACTGTAAATTTTTAAAAAAGGACACCTTTGTGCTGGCCTAATCACATGAGTGGTACTTACTGTAAAATCTCACGTATAATACTCACAATTTTGCCCCTTTTCACGGTATGTGAAGTTGCGGGGTGCATGTTATACACAGGAAAAACATATATATATATATATATATATATATATATATATATATATATATATATATATATCCATGTCTGCTTCCCTTCCTCCACCCACCTCAATATGCTGCCACCATCCCCCCTCTTCTCACTCCCTCTGAAGGCATCTGGGATGTCTGCACAGCAGGTGGTGCTCTTGCATTTGCAGCCCTCTTCCTGTATCCTCCTGTGAGGACTAGTGCCAATTCAAGATAATGGTAGTGTCCTTTGAGGACCTGAAGGTCCTCGCAGGGCACTACTGTGGTTTCAGTGTGCAGATGTCTATGCATTGGATCTTCTAATGTTTTTTTGGTGAGTAGAGGGAGGGAAAACAAGGGTGCATATTATACATAGGCACTTTTGTTTTCCCCTTAAGTCTTGGATTAAATTTACACAGGTGTGTATTATACCTGAGATTTTACAGTAAATGTTATACCCAACTTTATTTAAAACTGTTCCTGATAGATATGTCTCCTATGCATTGCTTTGTAATGCTTTTGCGCTGTCCCAGCAGCCAAGGAGTTAATCCCTTAGTGACCAGTCACGTGCACACGTGGCCGGCACTTAACGCCCGCGGTGCTTTTTTTTTTTTTCCCCCCAAAAAAGATTCCAGAGTCCCCGAACGGCGTGCAGCCGCGCAGGGACCCGGAATCCGAGGACGTACATGTTTTGTCCTTAAGGGACATCCTCTCGGGACGTACATGTACATTAGATGCAGCTGTAAAGTGTAGTTAGAATTTTATATTAATATATATACATTTTTTTTTCACAAATAATGAAGATATATGCAATGGTCTCTGTGGTTTGTAAAGTATGCCAATCTCTGTAATGGATCTTGGGAACACTTAGAGGCAAAAACAGTTTACACGTGTAAATAGTAGTACATTTATATGTAGTTTATTACCTATTCTTTCCAGTAGTAGTTTCACAGTAGTTGTGCACACAATGGGGTGGGGGGAGGATTCATTAACTTTTCACTGACAATTGTACTCCCTACCCCATTGACAGTGAATGTTTAAGTCCAGTTTAAACCCTTTAACTGCCTCTTTCATTTAATGAAAAAAAAAATACATGCAATTTTCCTGCTGAGTAAATTAATGGTACTCTTAGTGCTGGGAGATTTTTCCTTTAACCATTTTAAGTGCCAAAGAAGTATCCATGCATTATGTTACAATGTGTTGGATGCCCCTCTGGCATCCAAAGGGTTAAGAGCTCTTATAGCACCAGTATTTTTTTTAATCAAGCCAAGTCGACTGGTGTCCAAAAGGCATGTGTGTTATAGTGCACTCGTTGGAAGCGCTTTTCTTATAGTAAGGGATAGCAACAGTACCACCTAGTGATAAAATTGCAGATGTGTTTAAAAAAAAAAAAAAAAATGGGCTTGGATGAAAAATCTCGAAGTGGTGGGAGTATCTTTGTTTTACTCAGGAGAAAAAAATCCTATAACATATTTTTCATTAGAAATAAAACATTAACAGCTCCTCTGATGGGTTTTGGGTATCTACAGTAGAGCCCAGCTGGCACAATCGCTCTCAATGAGCACTTCTAATACATTAAATATTCTCTGTGAAACACGTGCATAGGATGAAAGTAATTTATTTTATTGCATTCTCTTACAAGGAGCGGAGATATTTATATATGACTTTGTTATTCTCTGCTGTTTTGAGATTGTTTTTAGGAGTCCTTTATGTACTCCATTTATGCATTAATATGTACTACAGAGCATATATCTTTAGCTTGCACTAGATATAATTTAAGTTGCATTTTTATGCGTAAAGATTCTATTTCTGATTGCTAGTTTATTTTATCCCATGTGAAGCTGCTTCTGAAGGCCAAAGTATGGCAGCTTTAATTTGATATATTTAAAATAACAATTCCTTTCTATGAAATCTCAATTTTAGATGTAATACATTCTTCATTTATTCATATATAGTTTGGGGCACATGTAAAAGCCAGAGCAATTCTGTGACAAAACATTTGTACCACGTTGTGAATGAGAAACCCCGGTTCAAATGGGGATATAAAACAGCTTGGATGTTTGGGAGGTTTCCAAGGAATTGCATTTACAATGTGTTGGAAACAGCTAGCATCCAATGAGTTAAATAACACATTTAACTCTTTGAGTGCCAGAGGGGTACGCAACATCATTCTGGCATGCAAAGGGTTAAATTAACTGGCATTTTAAGATGCTGTTGGTGTGCCCTAGAAGTGAGCCACTGTTTTTGATTTTTGTTTCAACCCCTTCCAGGGACATCTCCAACATAGATGGGAAACATGTGGCTTTCCAGTTGCTGTAGGACTGTTATTCACATAATTTCTCAGCTGGCCAATGGAGTTACAGTTCTCCTGCAGCTGGGGAGCCACACATCTCCCGCTCCTGCTGTAACATACTGCTGTGGAGACCTCTGGTGCAACAAATGGGTTATTTCTGCACACAGTGGCAGGCTGGAATGTTTCTTTCCCCTCAAACGTGTTCTATTTAGATTACTTTTCAGCAGTGTATGTAGTGGATGCTCCTGAATTTCAACAGATAACTGCTCATTGCAGTACGTCTTATTTTATACCCAAGGAAATGTTTTATCTCACAAAACTGAAACTGCTTTTACTTGTAGGTAGTTAAAAACAGTTCTTAATGTAGCTTTCTTATATAGTAGGCAGCAGCACTCAACGGCTAAGTGAATTTGTTCAGCTTTTCTGTTTCCCCACAAAATAACTGTAACCCTTTGAGAACCAAAGGGATGTGTAACACATTGATTGTAATGTGCTACACACCCCATCTTGTCCTTAAATGAGTAGTAAATGTTTTTGTATGAGGAAAAAAATATATTGTAGGGATTTTTTATTCCTGCCGAGTAAAGCAAAGGTACTAGCACTGTTAGGAGATGCTGTGTTCCAAAGTTATTACTGTTTAAACTGTTGTTTTTGTGGATGTTGTTTTTTTGTATATATTAGAAGTGGTGCCTGGTGTCCAGAAAGTTTTTCTATTACATTCTGTAGGATGGGTGAGCCATTGTGTACAGCTTTCCATTGAATGTGAAATAGTAACCGCTCCATCACTTTTGTTTGAAATGTGATTTTGACTAAAGCAACTGCTAGCAGTCAGAGTACCCCTTGTGTTACTCACAGGATAGAAAAGCCTACAATTTGTTTACTGTCCTTTAAAATAGTACATTTCTACATCTACTTGATGTATCCATGACAGAGCTTTAATTGAATGTAATTTTATCTATGATTCTCAGTTGATTCCTTGTCACATTTCATAAGCGTTTAACTCATTTTGCACTGTTGGTATTTTACTGCTTCTCTTCTTGACTTTTGTCTGCAAACCTGCAAAAAGCCTATTAAAATATTTTTTTTAATATGAGACTCTGTGTTTTTGGTGTATAAAGTTTCAAGGCAGTTTACAGTAAGGCATTTTAAGTATTGCTGTACAAATAGTCTTTGGAACATTGAAATCTTTGCATGTGAGGTCTTTGTATCCATAGTCTAAGTATACAAATACTTCACTCGGTATATAAAAGAAGAATGTGATGTAGTCCCACAAGTAAAATGCAGTGACTCACTCCTGTTTGAAGCCTCCAGCCACCTCACCAGGGCCACAACAAAATTTGATTGCAGCCTCAAAGATCTTATGTAATCCCCTGCCCAACATACAGACCCACAGTGTCAATTGTTGCGCACCAAATGCAGAATTCAAGCAAATGGGCCAGTGTAATTTCGGGGCAAATCATTTTCAAAATTCCTATTGAATTTATATGGGGTTTTTAACCCCATATATGCTAGAGGGAGGCTTCACTAGCATCCAGTGTGTTAAAAGACCCCCATTTAATCAAGTCAAATGTTTACTTGGCCCCTGTGGTGCAGTTTTCTTTTGAATACTGGACACTTAGATATATAATGCTCTGAACCTTTGTGACGGCCTCATATTATTCCTGTGCCTGATTTCATCATAGCAAGAAGGCAGACAGTTGCTTTTAATTCAAGGAAATATAAGGGTATGCAGTTAATTCCCTAGGGTTGCATTAATGTGTAGGTAAGCAACCTTGGCTATTTAGCTGTTGGATTATATATCCCATCATCCCCAACCAGCGAACAACTTGGGACCCAAATATTGCCTACCTTTTGAGCTATTCTAAACCAGAGAACAACATGGACTTGAAAATGTACCAGGACTGTGCCCCACTACACCAGTGACTGTTGGAGTACGCTTTCCATCATATCTAGTTCACCATTTGTTGTCTGGGAAGAATGCAGTTGTAGTCCAGTACCTCATGATCAGAATTGTTGCATGTAGACCCTGGCTATATACATGCTCCTCACAGAAAAGATTTTGAGTACAAGCAAATCAAGGTGACTTGTTAAAATCTGGAAAGTTAGGACCAAAGTTGTGGGTAAGGACTACATCATCCTACTGCAATGGACCACTAAACAGGAATTGTAATGACAATTGTGAGGCAAACCCCCTGTACCAGAGGGAGTACATAAAAAATTCTCCATTGATTTAAATTGGATTCTTAACCCTTGAGTGCTAGAGGTCTCAGACTGGAAATAGCTTGCATTCAAAGGGTTAAGAGCCCATATAAATCATTGGATAATGTTTTTGTTTCCTGTGGTGCAGTTCTTAAAAAAAATAGCTTTTTCTTCTGTGTCCTCTGCCTGGCATATGAAGGGTTAATCTCCGCCCACTAGCTGGTAGGACCAATCATTTAAAAGCCCGCTTCACGAAACTCTCCCCAGTTATTCTTTGGTCCTACTCAGCTGGAGGACGGAAGGTTTATTCCTCTCCTATCTAAATATTTTTTCTTTTCCCCCCGTTTCGTTGATTTTCAGGAAGATGGTGCTCAATCTCCCCTAATGCGGTGGAAAGATTGAGGTAAAACTATTATCTCCTTCCTTACCGGATGACTCCATCAGCGTGGTCTATCCGGCGTGGTGTACTGCTGCATAGGATCAGTATCTGAGGCACGGAAGTCGTCTTCATACCTCGTATGGAGCCGGAAGTGCGCATGCGTGGAACGCACGCCGAGTTACACATGCATGGACTCAGTATAAAGCAGCAGACACCAGCAAAAGGATGATAAGGTCAGTCCAAGTATATTTATTCAATTGTGGAGAGCTAGAGATCTTTTAATTTATATTGATTTTGGCTCAAAAAGCAGTAAAGGACAAGGATAAGCCTAATATGGATGAGAATAAGAAGTGTGCTTCTTGTGGGAAGGAGTTATCTGACACTGAGACTTCAAACTTATGCACAAGTTGTCTAAGGCAGGCTGCAGGCCAGGGCATGACTTCCCTTCTTCAAGAATTCTTAGCATGGATGAAGGATTCCATGCAGCAGACTTTTGCTTCCATGCAGGAGGCTGGGCCAACCAGGAAAAGGCAGAGACAGGATGACCCGGATGAGGCAACCCTCTGTCAGATCTCAGACTCAGGAGGATGGTTTTAGTATTCAGGATCTAGAATGTCTTTATTCTTCTGAGGAGGAAGGTGAGGTAATGGAGGATTCAGGTTCTTTTAATGTTGATAAAGTAGACTCTTTAGTCAGAGCCATGAGAAAAACTCTAGTACTTACAGAGTCTCAGAAGCAGCATGATGTTATAGATATGGCTTTTTTAGTTAATAAGAAAACAGTTCCAGTTTTTCCTATCCACAGTTCCGTCCAGGAATTAATAAAGACAGAGTGGAACAAGGTGGATAGGCGGTTTTCATTGTCTAAAAGGTTTTTAAAAATGTATCCCTTTGATGAATCTGAGGTCCAGGCTTGGTTTTCGGCACCTAAAGTAGATATTGCTATATCTAAGTTGGCAAAGAAGACTATTCTTCCGATGGAGGATGGGTCTTCTTTAAAAGACCCCATGGAAAGAAAGGTTGATACCGTGTTAAAGAAGCAGTTTGTTTTATTGGGGCAGAGTCTTAAGGTGGTTACCACTTTAGCTTGCATGTCTAGGGCCATGAGAATTTGGTTGTCTGGGTTGGAGGAAAAGATTGACTCCAGTATATCTAGGTCTAAACTTTTAAAGGAAATAGCAGTCATCAAGGAAGCTGCAAATTCTTCTTGTGATTCTTCTCTCGATTTGGTAAAATCTAAATCCTCTGTGCTGTCTGTGGTAGCTAGAAGATCTTTGTGGCTTAGATCTTGGGGGGCAGACTCATCCTCTAAAGCTAAGTTAGTTTCGCTCCCATTCTTGGGGGAATTTCTTTTTGGCCCTCAATTGGAAGAATTAATTAAAAAGACTTCAGGGGGTAAGAGCTCCTTTCTTCCTCAGGAGAGAAGAGCTAGATCCCCTCAGAATTCCTTTCAGAACCAAGGGTTTAGTTCCCAAAGGCCTGTATTCAGGGAAGCCAGAAAATATGAACCGTACAGACCTTTTCAGCCAGCTAGATCAGGTACATTACAGGCCCAAAGAGGGTATAGGAGAGATTTCCAAAGGAAATTTCAGAACAGAAAGGATTTTCAATGAAGGACGGCGGATCCCTTCTCTAGAGTCAGTAGGGGGCAGACTGGCTGAATTTACATACATGTGGACTATGCCTCTTTGTGCAGACAGATGGGTAGTGCAAACTATAGAGAAGGGGTACCCGCTGGAGTTCCTTTCTGTCCCAAAAGGGAATCTTTTCAAACAGACAAAGATGCCAGACAGGGTTCTAAAAGCATTGACAAAATCCATACACAATTTGTTGGAGGCCAGGGTAGTAGAGAAAGTTCCTGTACAAGAGCAGGGGCAGGGTCTTTATTCAGTCTTGTTCCTTGTTCCCAAGCCATCAGGGGAGTTCAGGACTATTCTAGACTTGAAGTTTTTGAACAGTTTTATCAGACCAGCCTCCTTCAGGATGGAAACAATTGCATATGTAATGAAGGCTATACCATCCCAAGGGTTTTTGGCATCAATAGATTTAAAGTATGCCTATCATCATATAATGATAAGACCATGCCACAGGAGATTTCTCCGTTTTGCAATGAGAAAGGAGCATTATCAGTTCAGAGCTATCCCTTTTAGTTTATCTTCAGCTCCAAGAGTTTTTTCCAAGATATAGGCAGCATGTTTACAAAACTTAAGGAAGGAGGAGATTGTAATCTTCCCTTACCTAGACGATATCCTGATAATAGCAGAGTCCTGGATACAGGCAAACAGTTTTGTCAAAAGGACTCTGAATTACCTCTCGGAGATGGTGTGGCTGGTAAACCAGCAGAAAAGCCAATTGATTCCTGTGCAGCAGATTGCATATCTAGATGAATCCCTAGAAACACTAAGAATGACAGCATCCTTATCACAGGACAGGATTGTGAAGTTAAGACAGAGAGTCCAAAAGTTCAGAATCCAGAGAATAGTGACAGCGCAGGGCTTCATGCAGCTGATAGGCTTCCTGACATCCACCATTCAGATCCTGCCGTGGTCCCGCTTGCATCTTCGCAGTCTGCAGAGCAATTTCTTAACCTTCTGGAACCACGATTTGAGCAATTCCAGTCAGAAAATTTGTCTTCTTCCAGGAGTAAGGAAGGACTTGTTATGGTGGACAAAATTAGACCATTTGAAGAAGGTAAGATCACTACTACCCCCTGTTTGGGAAGTCCTTACAACAGATGCCAGTCTGACCGGCTGAGGAGAAACATGGAACTCTGTCCATACAAAGACAGAGAAGAAACTGAATATAAATGTACTAGAGATGAGAGCTGTGAGGAAATGCCTTTTCCACTGGGAGCCCCTTCTCAGAAGAAAGTCGGTATTGATACGATCCGACAATCGAGCAGTGGTAATTTACATCAAGAACCAAGGTGGCACAAAAAGCAGAGGCTTGATGAACGAAGCCCACAGGTTGTTGACCTGGGCAGAAAACAATCTGCAAAACATATCGGCAACCTACATTTCAGGAAATCTAAATATAATTGCGGATTATCTAAGCAAAACAAAAATAGATCAGATGGAGTGGTCACTCAAACCATCAGTATTCCTACAAATAACGAGAAAATGGGGTCTTCCAGAGATAGATCTGATGGCATCTCATCACAACTCAAAATGCGAAAAGTTTTTCTCAAGGTGGAAGGATCCCAAGGCAATAAGCCAGGAAGACAGGAATGGAAGTTCAGTCTAGCATACATCTTTCCTCCAATTCCTATTCTCCTGGAGGTTCTCCGGAAAATAAGAGAGGAGAAGGTAGAGATAATTTTGGTCGCTCCAAACTGGCGAAGTAGGGTATGGTACCCTCAGCTGGTTCAAATGTCAATAGAACCTCCTTGGACACTGCCAGTATGTCATTAGCATTCGCAGATGCAAGATTCGGAAGGAAGGTGTTGGAGGCGGTAATTCCACCATGACGGTAGTATATTATCACTGCATAAACGAATGTTATCATATATCAGTGAATGTTATCTTGTAATTTTAATGCATCCCATTTTCTCCCTCCCTTTCTGGGTTCACTGCTTCTGTATATCCCTTCATATGCTGGGCAGAGGACACAGAAGAAAGGGAGAAATTTACTCACCGATATTTCGTTTTCTTCTGTGCGCGCTGCATGGCACCCCAACCTGTGTCTTGTTGTTCTCACTTGTTCTGATTATTATTCTACAGCTTGTTCAAACAATAACTGGGGAGAGTTTCGTGAAGCGGGCTTTTAAATGATTGGTCCTACCAGCTAGAGGGCAGAGATTTACCCTTCATATGCCGTGCAGCAGACACAGAAGAAAACGAAATATCGGTGAGTAAATTTCTCCCTTTCTTTTACAAGTTCTCCAGTGTTTTCCAACAGCCTTCAAGCCAGTTACACAACATGGCCTCTAACAGGAACACTAACACCTAAAAGTATCTATCCGTGAAATGTTATTTCTATTTTGTCCAGTGTGGAACACAAGAAACGTGAGGGTAAAGTATCCTTAGGACTGGGCAGGCTTTCTGTAGGTTGACACTCCCACCCTATTCCAATTTACCCCCACAAGTAATTTTTATTTTTAAAAATGACCTCAAAGGAAGTACATCAGGGCGGGGAGGGTGGTTGGTGATGACATAGGACGTGATATGTGCTGCGTCGGTGTTTGGTGCCGAGTCGACAGGCCACGAGTAAGTGGAGTCTAGATGCAAGCCTGTCCAGAAGGTTGTGAACTGGAGAACTAGGGTTCGTGAGTAGCGAATGCAAGCAACGCTCGCCTCTTCTAATGTACAGGCTGAGGAAATGCCCGTTGGTCCGAGGCATCTAACCTTGAAGAGCATTGTTAGACCTCTGGAGGGTTAGCAGCTGGAGAGTTGGAGGCAAGCGCCGGGTCCCATGGAGGTGATGGTCAGTGGCGCTCGTGGGAAGAGAGCAAGAGAAGGTCTTGACTATAGTGTCAGAGGCCCATACTGACCTAAAGAGAGATACTGGAGGTTGAGAACGGGGCAAGCAGAGAACAACAGAAAGTGTCATATGGAGAGAAATTTTGGCTTCTAATACTAAGCACGGTATAAGTAGCGGAGAAAGCACCCAAAAGTTGCTAAGAATTTGTCCTATATTTAAAAGAAAATTTAAGAGCTAAATGAAAAGAGAACTGTATTGTTATCTTGGATTTTACGGTTTACTCCATTTGAATCTTATGCTTAAAGTAACAATGTAACAAGTAACAGCAATGAGTTGTGTACCCCTCTGGCACTCAAAGGGTTAACCCCCAGGGTCTCAGATCCCCATATAAGCGTTCCTACTTGTATGAGTTGTTGGTTCAAGAAAAAGTAGACATTTGTTTCACTCAGGAGACACTGGAATAAAAATGCAGCCCACTATTGGAAATATAAAAATTACCCTGTAGTATTTGCCTCCGGTTTAGAGGCAGGAAAGAATAGGGGGTTGTCAATATTGATAAATACCAAAGTTAAGTTTGAATATATGTATCATGAAAAGGACTTAGAAGGAAGGTACATTATTTTAATTTGTAAAATTAACGATGTATTATATACACTAGTTAATCTGTATGCCCCCAGTGTGTCTCCAGTGACATTTTTGGAAAGGGTTTGTTGTAGATTTTTTGAAATATAAAAAGGAAGTGTAGTTATTGGGGGACATGAATTGTGTGCATGATGTAAAGTTAGACAAGAGTCTGATGAAAGAAAGGGTATGTGATACTAGATTAAAAGCTACTGCGAAGACTTTCTCTATATACTTGGGTCAGAGTGATTTATATGGCATGTACAGAACCCGAACGATAGAGAATTTACATTTTATTCATCAGTACAACACTCTTACTCAAGGATAGACTTGTTTCTGTCAGATATTAGAACATTAAGAGTCTGTGAAGCATCATCAATCAGATATATTGCATGGTCAGACCATGCTCCAATATTTATTACCATTGGGAACAATGCAGCATATAGGGTTAGATCAAATTGGCAGATGAATGAATCATTGCTATATTCTGAGATTAAAAGATTTCGGAACATGTTCGGCAATTTTTGGTGGAGAATAATAACGTGGTAGTTGTAGACTTGACATTGTGGTGTGCCTTGAAATGCACAATGCGGGGTAATTTAATAAAATTGGGATCGGAAAAAATAAAAAAGGATTAGAGCTTGCGGACTTGTATATCAAATTGGCACAATTTGAAAAGGTAAACCAGGTTAATCCAACATTAGCTATAGGTAGACAGATAAAGGAGGTTCAGGTAAAAATCAAGAATAAACTGACAGAGAAAAATAATAGGATATTAAGAACTCTGAGACAGAAATGGTATCGTAGTAATAACAGGGTTGGCCCAAACATGACTAATAAATTAAAAGGAAGGAATAATAGGGCTAGGATAAATAAAATTGTTTGGGAGAATAAGGTTTATCTTTCTCCACTGGATATGGGTAAAGCCTTCTGTGAGTATTATAAATCTTTGTATAATCTACCAGTTCCTAAGAAGAGCACAGGACAAATTAATAATTTTGGGGCTGAATCTCTCTAGGTTAACTGGGGAACAATTGACCCGGTTAAATGCTCCAATAATGTTAAACAAAATTAAGAATGTGATTAAAGATCTTAAGTAATCAAAAGCCTCAGGTCCGCATGGATTCTTTGCACCCTTTTATCAGTGTCCGGCTGAAATAGTGTCTCCTTTGTTGGAGAGGGTTTATAGAGAGGCATCAGAGAAGAAACCGTTTCCAGACGAGATGTTACAGGCAGTAATATCCCTGATTCTGAAACCTAATAAAGATCTAAGTAAGGTTACAAATTACAGACCGATTTCTCTCATAAACTTGGACGTTAAGATATTCTCTTATACTTTGGCAGACAGTTTGGGAGGAGTGATAGTTGGGCTTATCCATCTGGACCAGACAGGTTTTATTAGTGGAGAACACAATACTAGGAAACTATTACATTTTATTTATGAAACTCAATTTAACAGACAAGCGACTGTGTTTATGGTACTAGACACCGAAAAGGGACTGTTTTATGATATCACTATGGCATTGTATAAGTAACCAAAGGCTAAAATCTCAGGCCCTTTCTTAGACTCTCTTAGGCTCTTTTTTTCCTATAAATAACGGAACCCGACAAGGGTGTCCATTAGCTCCATTGTTATATGCTTTAACTATCGAACCCTTAGCTGCTATGATTCGTCAGGAAGATAAAATACAAGGAATAACCACAGGAACCAAGGAATATAAAATAACTTAATACACAGATGACGTGCTGCTGACATTGTCCAATCCAGAGATATTGATTTTCGAAATTTTAGCTAAGATAGAGGAATTTGGTGGGTATTCAAACTATAAACTTAACCTAACAAACGCAGGTTATTTACAAGGGTTTGAATGCCTCACAAAAGAATGTTTAAAGAAGACTATTTACATTTAATTGGGATAATAATATCATAGATTACTTGGGAGTTAAATTATGTTTTGATTTTAAGGAGATTATTAGGAGGAACTACAAGGGTTTGATGACTGAGGTTACGGACTTGCTGTCAAAGTGGAAAAAAATAATAATTTTCGTGGTTCAGCAGATTAAACATTCTTAAGGCATATATTCTTCCTAAGGTGATATATCTTTTTAGAACTATCCCCTTAGGTGTTTTAAAGCGTACCCTCCATTAGTTTGAAAAAAAATTTGCAGACTGTGTGTGGGGAAATAAAAAAAATCAAGAATCTCGAGCTCTATACTGAAGCATAAGTTGACCCAAGATGGTCTTAACTATCCAAATATTATAGACATTTATGTGGCTAGTAGGATTTCTCATTTTTTAGCTTGGAATATAAAAAAAAGGACTCCGGATTGGGGTGGTACCGTTATGAAAAATGGAAATGTAACAATATTGAGCCATTTTATTTTTACTGGCTGAATAAGGATATATTTAAACAGCAAGGTATTAGGAGCCCTATTATTTATGGCATTGTTGAAAATATGATTCAATTTAGGGACTATTTTAAGGTAAAGAAATTTTTGAAACCCTCTACTCCATTAAAGATACTTCAAATTGTTATTAGACAGATAGACTTGAAAGTTTGGAGCAGGAGGGGGATAGGACAAATTATGGATCTTTATTCAGCTAGTGAAATGTTGAGTTTTGAGGAAATACAATTTAAATTCCATCTATCAGATAAGGAGAGATTTAATTATAATAAAAAGTTTTCTACATAATCACCTGTATATGGCTTATTCTGCTTTGGACCATTTTGTGGATGGTCATCCTAAAAAGAAGAGTATTTCTAAAGTTATACAATTGATGGGAGCAGTACAGTATTTAGACAAATCCAGAACAATGATTAAATGGGAGGCTGAGATAGGGACTGATATTTCATTAAGGTTGTGGTTTTTGGCCTGATCTAGAACAAGGAGGGCAGTTCACTGTATTAATTTCCAGGAACTGCAATTTAAGATTATGCATCGCTGCTATTTAGTTCTAACTACTATGCATATGTTCCCAATGGTGGTAAATAAATGCTGGAGATGCTTGATATAGGCTCTCATTGGCTTATATGGTGGAACTGTAGGAAACTTTATCCCTTGAAGCGTATGTTGGAAGATTTATTATTATTAATCTTTATTTATATAGCACCAACAAATTCTGCAGCGCTATACAGTAGGGAATAGACATACAGAGCTATTAAATAGTACAAATCAAATGTGAAGAACAGACGGATCAGAGGACCCTGTCCGTGAGAGCTTACAGTCTAGAGGAAGGTAGGTTTGACACAGAAGGAGTAAATGCTGTGTATTTATGTATTAAGATCTTTGGAGTTTTAAGTTAATTCCCCAACTTGATTTGTTTCACATAGACCTTCCAGTGCAAGGGATTAAAAATCTGTTTTTGATTATTATATTCTTATCTTGACAGCGAAGATGTGTGTCGCTAGGAACTGGAGAGAAGTGGAGACAATTAGTTGGAGGAACATAGCAAATCAAATACATTATCAGTATGAGATGGAACAGCGGTTTTTTTAACATCAATAGGAAGTTACGAATTTATAAGCAAATCTGGGCTCCATGGGAGAGATTGTCTGAGGAGGAAAGAATGAGTTGTGAGCTAATAGATGATAATTAGGAATTGAGCCCTGGAAAGTTTTGTGGGTCCCCTCTCTCCCCTAAAGTTTAGATAATTAGCATAAAAGATACAACCACTGCAAGAATAAGAATGAATGTGGAATGCATGAATTAGAAGAGTAGGGTATGATGTGTTTTAAATATTATTGATTTAATATTATTATATGGATTTGTAGTCCTCCTGTTTTTAAAAAAAATTGGAAATAAAAATTAGAAATTTAAAAATATAAAAAAAGGAAGTGCATCAGGGCAAAGATTCTTTGCTTTCTTCTTGGGTCTGTGTAATGCCCCATTAGGTGGCCTCCTCTCTGGCCTCTTTGATTTATACAGACTGTTACAGTACCGGAGTCTAACAGGTTGCTTGCTCTATTAGCTTTTTCTCCTCTTCTTTCTGTTTGGCTTGTCTTAGATGTGTGTGTGTGTGTGTGTATGTATGTGTGTGTGTATGTATGTATGTATGTATATGTATATGTATGTGTATATATATATATATATATATATATATATATATATATATATATATACAGGGCTCAAAATTTCAAGTCCTGAGCTACTAAGCAACACAATGCTTAACCTTTTAAAGGAAATAGGATGGTCTTACAATAGTTCCAGCTGCAATAACTTGCGAATAAAATATAATTCAACAGTTGTAGTTTCCATGTTTTAATCATTAGGATAAACTCTGAATTATATTTTTTCAATATTCATTTTAAAAATTATTTTAAAGCACAGGGCAAGTAATGATTTAACCTGATAAGATCAGCCTTGTGGTCTCAAGTTAGAAAGCAAGGTTAAGTGAATCAAAAGGATGCTTTGTACAACAGAAGCAATTCATGCCCTGCTCTCATCAGCAGGTAACGCAACACAGCATGTGGGTCCCAAAGTACTAGGATGGTAACTTTCTACAGCGCACCTGTCGCCCTTGGTAATGACTATAGCGCTGTAGTGAGTTTTTGACCTTTGTAGCCAGACAGCATTATAGCAGAGAACCTCTGCTCAGTTACTTTCACAGTTTTGTGGTTGGATTCATATGAACTTGTAAAATTTTGTATTCCTATGTTGCCATTTTAACCTCCTACAACAAAATAAGCATGATTTGTAGGGATGCTCAGCCTGTGACTCTCCATCTGCTTTTGGAGTAGAACACCAACTATCTTGAGTATTACAGTAGTTGTAATCAGCAACTAGAGAGCCATAGTTTGAACACTCATTAAGTATAGGCTGATACAATCTCTCTTACAAGCACCCTGTGTGAGTGACTATAAGGAAGTGCAGGAGAGGCAAATTATGGCAAAGTGCATCAAAGATGGACACAGGCAGTTGCAGGATTGTACCTGAGAGATCCAGGGTGACAACTGAAGGTACAGAGATGTACCAAAGGGACACATGGTATACATGTGTGTGGATAGAAGGACATGGGAGAACAGATAACCTCAGGAGCCAAGGACACCATAAAATAGGAGCATAATCTAAAACAGACAGAGGCCCCTAAGGGGCATGGGGAGAGAAAGTGGGGCACAATTCATATTAGCCCACGTTTACAACCTAGGAGTCCATAAGAACAGCAACCCTGAGTGCTCTTAGCCACACCTTTGCTCTGAGAAAGTGGAAAAGAGGTGAAGGGATGGGATTCTGGAGGGGATGGAATGAGAGGGGGGGTGGGATGAATGGCAACAAGCAGAGAGGGAAGAAACTAGAAAGAAATGAGATAGCATTAGGCTGGTAAATAAGGCAGTGGGCACTGCACTGTCATTGCAGCAGGCTGCTCAGCTCACATAACTATAAGAATTTATTTCCACAAGACTCCAACCCCATTATTAACACATGGAGCAGTGGTACTGAGTTGCTCATTGAAATCTCAGTCACAGAGCTTAATGTGTTAACAACTGCCTCATCTATGTAATAACTTATATCCGTTCACATATAGGAACTGCAGCATTTAATTGTGCTAACTGTCAACTAGGAAGTGCACAAGATCTAAAGACGGAGCTTGTGTGGGCACACTGATTTAAATTATGACTTAGTCCTACATGATCGGGAAGCTGTTAAAACATTCATCTCTGCATTTTAGGATTAACAGCTTCCCGATCATGCAGGACTAAGCCATAATTTATGTCAGTAAGCATATATGAGCTCTGTCTTTAAATCTGGTGCACTTCTGAACTGCCAGTGAATGCAGTTTAAAGATGCAGTACTTATGTGTGCACTGTTGTTTCAAGTTTTAAAAGAGAGATTGTAGGCTTGGAGAGACAAATTAAACAAACTGGTCAAACATGGTACATCTTACCTTGTGGGGGCTATATGTGAAGAGGCAGAGTTCTGCAGGTATGGCACGTGAGAGCGCTTCAAAACTCATGTGCTGCTTTTCTCCTCTGGAGCTGAAACCAAGGCAGAGTAAGCATAGCAGCCAATTACAGAAGGAGGAGGGCCGCAATTTCTTGATTATCTCAGAATGTAACATGCAGCTGACAACCGATCCCGGATGTAAAGTTAGAGGCAGACCAAAAAGTGCAAGCTGTTCCTCCAATTAAAATAGGGTTTCACTATATCGTGGTATTATGTATCTGGCTCTGCCGGGCCATTCTTGGTGACAGGCCTGGTTACTTTTTTGGGCAACATGACAGGTGTTTTTCTAGCCCTGAGTTACACCACATTACCCATACGGGGCTGGTTACTGACTTCAGCCTCCTTAGCCCACCCCTAGGAATGCCCATGGCACGGCTCCCATATCTAGTGCAGTCAATATTACTAATACAGGGCAGATGAGGATGATGGGAGTGGCGTAGGGTTGCCACCTTTTCTTAAAAAAAATACCGGTCATGGCATTCTCTCCATAGACTTAACATTAGACAGAAGCCAATTTTTTACCGGCCTGCCGGTAAAATACCGGCTGGGTAGCAACCCTAGAGTGGCGTTCCGGCCACCTGATAGACTGAGCCTTGTGGTGGTGAAATAGGAGTCTCATCGGGACATGCTGAAAGTGGGCTGCTGGAGGATAATGTGAGGAAGGTTAGACGTAAGTAGGTAGACACTTGTGGCCAATGAAGACATGGATTGTGGGTGGAACAATGCAAGCCAGGCTGACAAGAGGAAAGCAAAGTATAAGATATACAGGTACATAAACTAGGTAGCACTCTAGCTCCTAGGGAGAGCTGGGAAGAAAGTGGGAGGAGATCAGCAGGGGATGTCCTGCAGAGCTAATTTCTCAGCCACGTCACCGGTTGCTGCTGTGCTCAGCCACTCAAGGAATTCTTGCTTTGAATGCGACCAAAGGTGGAACACAGCGTGAACACAGCGTTTTCATACAGAGTTTCAGTTTCCACTTGCCCTAGCTCAATTTCTCCTCACAAAATGCAAGGAAGCAAGTGGAAATTTTGAGCCCTGATATATATAAGGTATGCACAATACTGTCTTTGGTGTGAAAAAATGCTTTAAAGTAAGAATGCTTTCAAACATGCTAATAGTTTATATTATCAATTAACAAAATTATAGTGAGTGAATAGAAGAAAAATCAAATTAATATTTGGTGTGACCACCCTTTGCCTTCAAAACTGCATCAATTGTTCTAGCACAAATTCAGGGATATTGGAGGCATATAATCAGGTGTATGATTAAACAATTATACCAAACCAGTGCTAATGATCATCAAATTAATATGTGGGTTGAACCACAATCATTAACAGAAACAGCTGTGTAAGAGGAATAAAACTGTGGAAGGAACAGCCAAACTCGGCTAACAAGATGAGGTTGCTGAAGTTTAATGTCACATCATACACCATGGCAAGACTGAGCACAGCAACAAGATACAAGTTAGTTATCTTGCATTATACAAGGACTCCCAGGCAGAAATTTCAAGGCAGACATGGGTTTCCAGATGTGCTGTCCAAGCTAATTTGAAGAAGCACAAATAAACTGGCAACTTTGAGGACTGTACATGCAGTGGTCGGCCAAGGAAACTCAGTGCAGCAGATGAAAGAGACCTCATGCTTGCTTCGTCTTCCAACTGTGAAGAGTCCAGCAGTGCCATCAGCTCAGAACTGGCAGAAAACAGTGGCATCCTGGTACACCCATCTTTTGCCCAGAGAAGTCTGGTTAGAAGTGGTCTTTATGGAAGGCATACAGCCAAAAAAAGCCATACCTCGGACGTGGAAACAAGGCCAAGCACCTCAATTATGCACAAAAACAAAGAAACTGTGATGCAGAAAAATGGCAGCAGGTGATCTGAACTGCTGAGTCAAAATTTGAAATATTTAGCTGTAGCAGAAGGCAGTTTTTGCGCCAAAGGTCTGGAGAGCAGTACAAGAATGAGCGTCTACAGGCAACAGTGAAGCATGGTGGAGGTTCCTTGCAAGTTTGGGGTTGCATTTCTGCAAATTCAGTTGGGGATTTGGTCAGAATTAATGGTCTCCTCAGTACAGGCAGATATGTATCCATCATGCAATACCATCAATGGCCCCAAATTTATCCGGCAGCATGACATCGACCTCAAGCATACAGCCAAAGTGATTTAGAACTATTTTGAGCGTAAAGATGAAGTGGTAATCCTGGAAGAATGATGGTATGGCTCACACAGAGCTCACATTGAGTCAGTCTGGAGGTAAGCAACTGAGGCTGCCTAAATCCACAGAACTGTGGTTAGTTCTCCAAGATGTTTGGAACAACCTACCTACCGAGTTCCTTGAACTGTGTGCAAGAGTACCTAGAAGAAGTGATGATGCTTTGAAGGCAAAGGGTGGTCACATTAAAATTTTGATTTAAATTTTTCTTCTGGTCTCTTAAAGGGATAGTAATACTTAAAATGTAAAAAAAAATATGTTGTAGGGTTTATCCCCCTGAGTAAAACACGAGTACTCCCACTGCTGAAAGGTGTTTCATTCAAAAGTTATTAATTTTCAAAGTTGAATTTTTTAGGTGCAATATCACAGTGGCCTGAAATTGTACAGTGGCGCTGTTGCTACATGATCCTATGGACAGCTCTGGTCAGTTGACCATAAATCTCCATAGGGTGGTGTAGCAACAGTGCCACTGTACAATTTCAGGCCACTGTGATATTGCACCTAAAAAATTCAAATTTGAAAATTAATAACTTTTGAATGAAACACCTTTCAGCAGTGGGAGTACTCTTGTTTTACTCAGGGAGATAAACCCTACAACATATTTTTTTTTACATATTAAGTATTACTATCCCTTTAATGTTATTTTGTTAATTGATAAAAATAAGCATGTCTGTTTCTGAAAGCATTCTTACTCTACAGCATTTTCATATGTGTCCACTCAACGGCAATAGAATGGGCATTGTGTCCTCCCCCTAGCTGGTAGACCCAACCACACTCTTCAAAGTCGCTCCCTTTTGGTTTGACCATCAGTTATTTGTTAGTCCTACAAGCTGGAGGACTGAAAGGCCTTTACTCCTTACGTCTCCGTAATCTTTGACTGTAGAGCCCGGTTGGCTCTAGTTCAGTGTGCTGTTTTACAGTTACTATTGTGTTATATTCCAGTTCCGTGTCCGTTGACACTTTTCTCGTTTGGGGCTATCCTGATCTTATTAGTCCGTATGAGCTCTGATGACTTTGGGGACCAGCGCCTGGTCCTTGCCTTCTTTCCCATCACTGGGAAACTAAATGTTGGTACATCCCAGAGTTACCTGTAAGCTATATTGGACTACAGAGAAAACAGGATTTTAGTCTTACCTGTTAAATCCTTTTCTCTTAGTCCATATAGTTTACAGGTCTCTCACCCTGTCAATGGACCATGCTTGGTTCTCCTGTGACTGAACATGGGTGTTCTTTTGGGTTCATGCTCACAGGAGTCTTCTTTTTCCTTCTTGCTACCTAGTCAATAGTTAGCGTCTCAAATCTAGCTGGCTGGGGAACAGATGAGGAGGGAAGGAAGGCTCCACCCTGTATTCTTTCTAGGAATTGTTCCTGCCTACTTAAAGGGGCAGTCGCAGAGTTATCTGTAAGCTATATGGACTAAGAGAAAAGGATTTAACATTTCTTAAGATGTAAACTTTTGATGATTCTGAAGTACTACCTTGGGTGTCCCCACCAAAAGTTGACATTGCAGTTGCTCAGTTGGCAAAAAACACCACATTGCCTATGGCAGATGCGTCCTCCCTAAGAGACAGGACAGAAAAATGGAGAATGTCCTGAAAAAAACAGTTTTTTCTGCTGAGCCAAAAGTTTGAAAACAGCTAAAGCTTGCCTTTCCAGAGCAATGAGGATACGGCTATCTGATCTGGAAAAGAAAATGGGTTCATCCATGTCCAGAACCAAATTACTTAAAGAAGTGGCAGTCATTAAAGAGGCCATTAGTTATACCTGCAACTCTTCCTTCAACATAATTAAATTACTAGCTAAATCTTCTGCAATGTCTGTAGTCGCATGACGGGCCTTGTGGATCAGATTTTGGGGTGCTGATACCTCATCCAAATCTAAGCTGGTCACATTCCCTTTTTCTGGCAATTTACTTTTTGGCTCTCAGAAGAATTAAGAAGTCTTCTGGAGGCAAAAGTTCCTTCCTGCCTCAGGAAAAAAGGTCTCCTAAACATTTCAGGAACCCATCATTTCGTTCCAGGGAGACTCCTTTTCGAGACAGTAGGAGATTTCAGCCTCATCGCTCCTTCAATCAAACAAGACAGGCCGATTCTCAGAGAGGAGGTTATAGGAAGGACTTCACATGGAAGGTCCAATTCAAGAGAGTATCAATGAAGTTCAGTTGGCCCAATCTGCAGGGTTAGTTGGGGGGCAGACTAACTCTGTTCTCCACTGTCTGGACTCACTTATGTCCGGATCAGTGGGCATTACAGACAGTGGAGATGGTGTATCCACTGGAGTTCTCATCTGTCCCATTCAGGAAAATATTCAGAACATCCAAGACTCCCAGATCTGCTGTCAAAGCAAAACCATGGTCAGGTAAGAGGAGGAACTAGAAAAGAAATGTGGATAAAGCGCTTGGATCTTAATATATCACAATTATAAATGCATGAGTAGATGGTTCACAAATTGTAAAGAAATATTAATAATTTGTTAATAAACAGTACCTATATATAAGGTGTCTACAAACATAAAAACACTATATTGATATATTAGCGATCTCAATATAAAATGATTACAACAAATCTGAAAATACCAAGATGTATATTAGTCACTAGTATATATCCTATTTTGCAATGTTATAAGAGGTTGATGAAAATATCCAGCAAACGGGGTTTATTGCCCCGTTTGATATATAGGGAAACTGAAAACAATGTTCCTGTTTGTGTTTGCCTTTATATCTACCATTGGAGATATCAGAATTTCACAACTGGTGTAACTGGGAGTCTGTGTTAGTTCTAAAATATCAGCGGGCAGAAGTCTTTAACTCCCGACTTCTTTGCACTACCTAATGTAACCTGGGCACTCTCCGAACTGTGGTATACAGCCAGTGGGCACGGTTCTCTTCCTCCCGTCTCTTCACTGCTATGTGCAGAGCTATTGTAGGTTGTTATTGTGGTGCCTATAGGTAGGACACTTCTCCTCTCTGTTTTTTGCCCCTCTATAGGTGTGAAGCGGGCTCCTTCCTCTCGATACAATCTTATTGAGAGGCCATTTTTAACACCTTCAAGTCCAAAGTGTTACCGCTCCAAAGTAGTATAGATTTTGTTGGTAGGCTTTGGCAAAACAATTGCTGGAATATTAACTGATCTTGGTATAATAATAATGTTTGTAGATACAGGTATTCTAACGCATTTCATGCTAATACTTCATCAGAGAAGTGGAGGAACTATTGAAGGAAAGGTTATTCAGAAAGTACCACAGAACCAGCAGAAACAAGGTATCTATCCAGTATCTAGTTACAAAATTATCAGGGGGGTACAGGACTGTTCTGGATTTAAAATATGTAAACTGATTTATCAAGACCTCCCATTCAAGATGGAAACTCGTTTATCAGTAATGAAAGCTATTCCCCCAAAAAGCTTCTTATCATCAATCGATCTACAAGAAGGTTATCACGTTCTCATCATACCCTGTCACAAGAAGTTTGAGATTTGCATTTGGGAAAAATCATTATCAACTCAGGGCCATGTCTTTCGGTCTGTCTTCTGCTTAGATAGTGTTCACAAAGATCTTGGCTGCCTCTCTTCAGGCCTTAAGGAAGGAGGGTATAACAGTAATCCCCTATTTAGACAACATTCTGATTGTAGCTCCTTCATATCAACAGGCACAGGAACCTACCAACCGGACTCTGGAACATCTCTACAGTCTAGTCTGGATGATAAACCTGAAGAAAAGTAATCTGAATCCAGAACAAGAAATTGTTTTCCTAGGAATTCACTTCAATACAAACAAGATGAACAGATGACAGAATAGAGAGGATCTCAAATCATATGAGATCCTTCAAACTTCTGAAAATGCCCACAGCTCAGGACTTCATGGTTCTGCTGGGAATGCTGACTTCTACTAATCAGATTATATTTTGGTCCCGTTTCCATCTAAGGGCCATCCAAGAAAACTTCCTGAAATTTTGGGACAAGAATCATCACAACAAACTGCAAAAGATTCCAGTCCTTCCATCAACAAGAAGAGCGCGGTTATGGTGGTCAAAGACAAGAAATCTAAGAAGGGGTCATTCCCTGCTGAAACTGAATTGGCAGATATTAACCACAGATTCCAGCCTCAAGGGATGGTGAACAGTCTTGAAGACAATCTCAGTACTGGGGACATGGTCCTCAGGAGATCGACACCATCACATAAATATATTAGAAATGAGAGCAGTCAGAAGAACATTAAGCCAGCTAAAGGTTCACCTTCAAGGAGAAGCAGTTTTCGTGAGATCAAACAAACAGGCCACAGTAATATACTTAAAGAATCAGGGAGGCACAAGGAGCAAGAGTTTGATGCAGGAAACAGCAAAACTTCTAGCCTGAGCAGAGGAGAATGTTCTATCAGCATCCCACATATCAGGAAGCCTCAACGTCCAGGCACACAACCTCAGCAGGACACTAATAGACCAGGGGGAATGGTCTCTGAAGATGCCAATATTTCTAAAATATTTTAGAAATGGGGCTTTCCAGAGCCAACACAAAGTGCACACAGTACTTCTCACATTGGGTGCAGGATGCAAAGAGAAATGGACGTTCAGGTTAGCCTACATATTTCCCCCAATACCAGTCATCCCAGATGTTCTCATAAAGATAATGGAAGAAAGAGCAGAAGTGATAATGATTGCACCAGACTGGCCAAAAAGAATCTGGTATTCTCAACTAATACAGATGCTGATAGCCCATCCTTGGCCAATTCCAGAGCTATGTCAGCCTGTTGGGTTAGTAAGGCAGAGGTATATTATCAAGATATCTGTAAAGCTTCCACATGGACTTCTATATCCACAGTTATCAAACATTATACGTTGGACATCCAGGTGTCTGTCAAAGTATGGGAGGAAGGCTCTCCTAGCAATTGTTCCACTGTAATGGTAGTATGGTTAAATTATCTATCTTAAGCTTCACTATGGTGTTATGTCTGGGATTATGCTGATCTATTATTAAGTTTCCCCTCCCTTCTGGCATACTACTTGGGTATGTTCCAATTTACTGCCGTGGAGTGGACACAGAAGAAAGGAGGAAATTTACTCACAGATATTTCTATTTTTCGCATCTGCCTAAGATTTTTGCACAGTACTGTGTGTATATGTATATATATTATGAAATTATTACCGAAGAGGATTCCAGTGAGTGTGTCCCTCTCTAGAAACCACATGTATAATATGTCCAAGAAGGCAATAGTATAAAATGTTACCAATAGTTTGTAAGGAAATGATGGAGATGAAGATAGAATGTATGAAAAGTTAAATGGAGTGATGAAATTAAATATGGGATGATTTTCACTGTATTCTACTTGAAAGTGCTGTTTAAGTACAGTATGTTTGACAGAATAAAACAAAGGTAAATACTGCACGCGCAAGAGACCTTCTTGAGCTTTGAGCATATCAAACAGGTCCCTCTCACTTGTAGCTGACTATCTACGTTGTCCTGTTTTCCTGCCTGCCGATTCAATGCACCGGCCTCATTGGTACAATCCTCTTAGATGGTTTCTGATGGTGATGGTTGATGATAACTTGACTGATCCGTCAGGTGATGGAGGAATCAGTCTTGGCTGTATACCAATTTGATGGAAAATAAAAGATGAAGGTGAAATGTCCAGCTAGAGCTCAACCTTGTGGAGAGCGAGCCTGAAAATGGCAGGAGCTGGTGGATGAAACTGAATGGGGAAGCAGACAGTCTGCAAAACGTTTGGGCTTAGATACTGTTACATTGACCACCCCGGGTCGCCTCCATTCCACCCCCTGTGAGTTTCCCTGCTCTGCTCCCATTCAGTTTCATCCACCAGCTCCCGGCATTTTCAGGCCCATCTCTCCATGAGGCTGAGCTCTAGCCAGACATTCACTTCCATCTTTTATTACCCATCAAATTGGTATACGGCTAAGACTGATTCATCCTTCCATCACCTGATGTATCAGTCGTGTTGTCATGAACCATCACCATTGGAAACTATCTAAGAGGATTGTACCAACAAGGATGGGGCATTGAACTGGCAGGCAGGAAAACAGGAGGATGCAGTGTGTCGGCTGCGAGGGAGAGGGAGCCCAAGAAGGGCTCTTGTGAGTGCAATATTTAACTTTTTGGTTTTATTCTCCCCATTAACCCTTTGCTCCTTACATCAAATTAGTTTTCCTAAGACTCTTCTGGTACTTTGCTCCTCTTGTTTTGTGGCCCCCAACACAGTTTTTGGGTCCTCCTCATGCAGAACAGCAGCCTGCATGGGATAAAGCATTTATTTCTTCTGTGAGTATTCAGGAGATAATTGTGTCTTGGACCCAGGAGTGTCCTGTCTCTCCTAAAACATGTTTTGTCGGGGTCAGGATTCCTCAGTTCACTCCTGGGGCTTCTTTTGTGGAAGACCCTTCCTCTCATGCCAAGGATTTTGTTTGGTCTCTTCTGGAGACACTGTTTGTCTCTCAGGCCTCAAACTCAAGTTCTTCATCCACAGATATACTTAAGAGGCTCAAATGGGAGGCTGCAATTCTCCCTTCTCTCCATTCCGTAAACCAGGCGGCCGTGGAGGAATTTAAGATGCCTGATAAGAGACCATTCCTTCCCAGATGTATTTCTCTTATATCCCTTCTATTCTGATGCCTTAGTCCAGTGTTAACACAGAGCAGTAGAACCTCCAATTTCTCGACTTTCAAAGCTTGCTGCTTCTGGATGTAGTGGAGTCTCAAAGGCAGACAGATAATCTCCTGCATTAGCTCTTAGGCAAATTTTGCAGTTTCAGGTGCAGCTTTAAAGGGATAGTAATACTTAAAATGTAAAAAAATATATGTTGTAGGGTTTATCCCCCTGAGTAAAACAAGAGTACTCCCACTGCTGAAAGGTGTTTCATTCAAAAGTTATTAATTTTCAAAGCTGAATTTTTTAGGTGCAATATCACAGTGGCCTGAAATTGTACAGTGGCGCTGTTGCTACACGATCCTATGGACAGCTCTGGTCAATTGACCATAAATCTCCATAGGATGGTGTAGCAACAGCGCCACTGTACAATTTCAGGCCACTGTGATATTGCACCTAAAAAATTCAGCTTTGAAAATTAATAACTTTTGAATGAAACACCTTTCAGCAGTGGGAGTACCCTTGTTTTACTCAGGGGGATAAACCCTACAACATATTTTTTTTTACATTTTAAGTATTACTATCCCTTTAATTCCCACCTTCATGATTGCTACAGCGAATAGAGCCATTGCTGTTTGGGGGGACCAACACTTAAAGGCTATTCATGTGGACACCAAAGGAAGAAGATGATCTGGCCATTTCTAAGATCCTTGAGGCTATTATGCATCTTGCTGAAGTGACCTTTGATGCTGCTAGGCTTGTTGGGAAGGCCTCTGCACTGTTGACGCACTTCGTGGCTATAGATCTGTTTGGCTGACCAGTTTTCAATGGTGTCTTTTCCATTTGTGGGCAACTGCTGAGAGTAAAAGTGATCTTTTGGCTCAGGTTACCTCCCCCAAGCATTCCTTTTTTACAAGAAAGACGTGTGTTTTTTTCATTACCTCCTCCAGTGCAGGTATGTGCTCAAGGTGTCTATGCCTACAGCAGGCCCAGGCGTCTCCTACCTCAAAACCCAAACAGGACAGGCAAGAAACTCCCAACTGACAAGTCTACCTATGCATGATTCACAGGGGTCTTGTCCACCTCAAGCAATCTGAGATCATCTGCATATGTTTCCTAATATGTGGTCTCTCTCCATGGCAGACCATGAGTAGAAGTGTACTGCATAGATTTAAGTCCCTTCCTCCACGTTGCTCTTCTCATCCTCGGCAAAGATTCATGGGGATTCTATTCCAACCTTGTCATAGTTCCAAACAAAGACAAAATGGTGCTGTCCTATTGCAGACTTAGTGTATCAGCCATTTTACTCTGGTTTTACATGGAGTTTTTGCAGACTGTATTTGCACCTGTGTATCCAGGGGAAGTTTATAGCCTCCATAAGCGTAAAGGACTCTTATCTGCATATTCTCTATCATGTAGATCAGCTCTTTCTGTGGTTTGCCTTTCAAGACCATAATTTTCAATTTTGGCTGGTGTCTGCACCACAGGTTTTTACTAGTGTCTTGATTGCTTTATTCAACCTAATTTACTATGTTACTATGTTGCTCACATCACGAGGCATTTCTTACTCCCCGTCTGGACAACCTTCTGTTAAAGGTATGCCCAGGTGTAAGCTCTGCTCCTCCAAATTCAGACTTGTGTCCATTCTGGAGCAACAAGGTTGTATTTTCAAAAGAAATCCTCTGATTCCATCCTTCTTTTGATTTGGCATGAAGTTCAACACTCTTCAGTGACTGGTCTTCCTGCCAAAGGACAACATTCAATTGCTGTCTTGGCAGGTGTCTCGGGCCTTACTTAACTTAAAGTGAGGATTAGGAATACATAAAGGTGCTTGGGGTATCTGGTCTCTGCTTTGGAGGCACTCATTGGCCCAGTTGTATACTTGGAAACTGCGGCTGGAGATAGTAAAATTTTGGTCTGGGCAGCAGTGTCATCTCATGCCCTTTAACTAGCTGACCAGATCTTCTTGGTGGCTTCAGATGACCCATATTAATCAATGGGATAACCATTGTTAATTCTAAATCGGGTGATAGTCCCAACAGATGACAGGCTGGTGGGCATCTGTGGGCCCTCAGACAGCTCAGGGTCTTTGGTATGAATCTGAAAGTCATCTGCTCCTCAAGTCTGCTGGAGCTTCTGGTGATTTGCCTAGGTTTGCTGCATTGATCAGACCCTACTTGATTTGCCGGTACGTATTCAGTCAGAGGTGGCCTACATCAGCCACCAAGGAGGGACCAAGTGTGCAGCTGCTTGGTCCAACGTTCAGCTGACTTATCAAGGTCCACATTACTGCTCTATCTGTGCTAGTCTAGAGGCCAATCACCTTATTACTGGATATGTGGCCTTTTGGGATCCCACTCCTTTGTGGGACTTAAACTTAATCCTCCTGGGTGTGTTTCAGAAGGCTCCCTTTAAGCCTCTGTCTTCTGTTTCTCTTTGGTTCTTGACTCTGAAGACAGGTTTCATGTTGGTGATGGTCTCTCCAGTGAGCTGTCTAACTTCATTTATTGTTCTGTATACATCTCCTTCTGATTTTCCATTCTGATAGGATTAGATGCTTGAAGTACTATTTTTATCACACAACCTTTCTAGAAATTAGACCCTGTCATTCCTGAGGGACCTTGTGCAGGCCAAGCTGCATCTAAGGTTACAGTGGCTTCCTGGATTAAGGCTACCATTCCCCAGGACTATGTCCTCTGGAAAAAGTGTGTGCCTTCAGTTACTTTCTTTGCTGCTCTTATGAGCAGAAAAGTAGTGGCTGGCAGCAAATCAAAGCCAGGCAACTTGTCACTTTGTTAAATTTAATTGTGGTGCCAAATCTAAAACAGTCCAAGGAGGGAAGGAAAAGTTAGCACTTTTCTTTGGAAGGGTGTCCTATATGCCCAGCAGCAAATGTATCCTAATATTTGTTGCCTCCATGTTGCCAAAGGTTCTTTTTTTTCACAAAAACAATCCCTTTATGTCACAATTTCAGATGTCTATGCTTTTTAATGTTCTCAACACTTGGGAGCTCCGTCAGTTTTTTTTCCTTTTCAGAACAGGAGCAACCACACAAGCAGTCCTCACAGGGCCTGATAATTCTGTGATCAAAGAATTGGTCTCAGAGAATCCATCAGGTTCAACATTCACCTTAATTTAATATAGGATCTGTTCTGTTGCTTACATGAATCCCTAAAACTATTTGGATTATTGGGGATTCATATGGCAATTAGCAAGAATTACAGTTCAACAGCATATTTAGGTTTCCATAGAAAGAAGAGCTTGCTATGGGTAGAGTTATTGTCTGTTCATGTAGGCTTTAAAATTCTTCTGCTACTCATATGTTTTGATTCACCTTGGAGGCAATAATTCAGTCAGAACAAGTGAATTAATTCCATGTCCTGCTCAGACTACCACTGCTTACACTTCAATATAAACTACTATAGTAAGTATATCTATCCCTCAGAGTGCCAGAGAGATATCCAATGCATTGGATACCTCTCTGGCACCCCAAAGGATCAAGACATGTCTAATTTCTACATTGCCCCTTTACCCATTTGCATGCCATCCTGTTATTTGATGAAGCCTATGCACTAAAATGTTTTGTGCATAAGCTTTTGAGTTACACAGGAATTTGTTTTCACTATCTTTTCATCACATCTGAGTGCATAATACCTCTTATTTTTAAAGGGTCAGTATTGTCTAGCTAAAAGTATTTGTCCGAGGGGAGGCGGAGCCGCGCTGAACCAAGATGGCCACTTGAGATCTAAGCTCCCTATGGCGGATTGAGTAAAAAGCTTCTTTATAGCTATTTTGCCCACATCGGGTTCCAAAATCTGTGACCCGCATTACCACTAATGCCTCTCAGTGGTAGTAGATCTAAAAAAAACGAAGAAGGAAGCGCGGATAACGGCGTATCTGCCGCTCAGTCATAGGCCTGTGACCGATCGAGTGAAGCTTGGAGCTGTAACACCAAGAGCTGGGTCCGGTTTGGAGGTTGAACCCGACTCAACAGCTGGCAGTGATACTCTGATCCTCTCAAACCTCACTGAGCCACCTAGTTCTATGGCGACTCCAAAGGGGACCCAATTTTTGACGAGAGACGACATGTCTTGCTTCCCTACAAAAGAGGATCTAAAGGTGGATCTAAAAGCACTGGTGGCGGAGATAAAGACTTCCGTCAGGGATGAGATCCCGCAGTTGAGGAAGGATATCTCCTCGCTCAGAAACCGGGTGGATACTTTGGATGTTATCTGCCGCTTCTTAAAGGGATAGTAATACCTAAAATGTAAAAAAAAATATGTTGTAGGGTTTATCCCCCTGAGTAAAACAAGAGTACTCCCACTGCTGAAAGGTGTTTCATTCAAAAGTTATTAATTTTCAAAGTTGAATTTTTTAGGTGCAATATCACAATGGCCTGAAATTGTACAGTGGCGCTGTTGCTACACGATCCTATGGACAGCTCTGGTCTCAGGACCATAAATCTCCATAGGATGGTGTAGCAACAGCGCCACTGTAAAATTTCAGGCCACTGTGATATTGCACCTAAAAAATTCAACTTTCAAAATTAATAACTTTTGAATGAAACATCTTTCAGCAGTGGGAGTACTCTTGTTTTACTCAGGGGGATAAACCCTACAACATATTTTTTTTTTACATTTTAGGTATTACTATCCCTTTAAATTTTAAAGACCGTGAAAGAGTCTACAAGAAAGGCAGGGAGTTGGGAGACATCAATTTTTTGGGATCTACAGTAGTATTGTTTCAGGATATCTCTGTACTCACTCTGCAGCAAAGTCGGGCTCTGAAGCCTTTAACTGATCACCTACGCGAGCTTGGCATTAGATATCGCTGGGGGTACCCATTTTCCCTGATCGTTCTTCACAAGGGTGTACAGATGATGCTTCATTCATCAGAGGAAATTCCACTCTTCTGTGTAGACCTGGGCATTCCCCCCACCAAAAGTTCAGCTGTAAGAACATAGCCTGGACAGAGGGCCTTCGATTCCCACCTTACCTAAGCGTGGAGAACAAAATCGTTGGATTGATGTCCCAGGACCGAAGAATAAGAAACTGCGTGATGGCACAGTGTTAAACCTACCTGCTGACTGAACTGGTTTTACTGTTGACAGGTGAACATTATCTGTCGATAGATTTCTGCAGATTTTCCCTGATTTCCCCTCGGAGGCATATCAGGGGTCTATCAGTGTTGTAGATGGCCAAACTTTGGTTACGGCCCTATTGGTTGTAGTGTTACAGCTCTAACCTGTTTGAGGGTTTCGGGGAGAGTTTTTTGTGTTGAAAGGGTTGGGGTGGGTTCTGGTGGACTCATTCCCTTTCCTTGGCAGTCTACCTGACCCCTATAGCAGTCTCCGTGGAAATGGCTTGGGTTCCACCGTGGTTTGGGGGGGCTTACAAATATGGCGGATTGTACGTTTATCCACCTTTTCTAAATGGGTTAAAAATTCTACTATGCATAATCTATTGTTGTATTTCACTGTTGTGATTTGTGGGGGTTTGCTAGATGTCAGTTAAGATTCTATACCTGGACTGCTTGCTGCAGCCGAGTTCTTAGCTTTGCACTTGAGCCAGTGGGACCCGGGGGAGAGACTACGTTCTGCCTTTCCCAATGTTCTGGAGGCAGATGTGGTGTACCCTCGACTCCCATATTCTCCATTGAGATTTGAATGGGGGATGTCTAAGATGGTTTCTCACTATTGTGCTGCAGTGTGACTTAGGTCTATGGGGTTAGGGGCAAGTAGCAGGTAGGCAGATACTAAATTGGTATAATGTTGAAGGGGCACAGCTGTTTATGTGGGGAGATTTGATGTCTGGTCCGGTGCCTGGGGGGGCAGTCTGGGGGACAGTGTGGGTCCCTCCCTCTTGGGGGGGATGTGTGGTGTCCCCCGGCGCTGGACATGGTTGAAGTTCTAAAGTATAACTCTGTTTCACACTGCTGTTGGAGTAGATACCTGAGGGTTAAGTGATTGTTGGGAGTACATAATTTTTGGGAGGTTAGGTTGATGCTGAGGTAGGGGGGTCTGGGGGGGCCTTGATGTCTGTCTCCCTGGTGGGTCGGGGATTGAGTGCGGGTCTGTCCCTGGGGTCCCGCTGTCCGGACTGATATCCTTCATTTGGGTTTGGACGAGGGTGCGGGGCCTTTATTAGTGGGTTCCAATGTCAATCTTTAAACCTGTCATGCCTTCACGGGGTGTAGTCCTGCGGTAAAAGGGGCGCATATATATATATATATATATATATATATATATATATATATATATATATGTTTTTTTTAATTATTTTTTTTTTATTATTATTTTGTTGTGATGTTGTACCATGTTGATTATGATTAGCTAAAGTTAACTGATGACTTCCTGTTGGGAAGCGTGGTGCTGCACGTTGGAGGCATGACGTATGTTTATGACGCAAATTATATATCTGAATTTCTTGATATTGTGTTTAATTTTTGTATGCATTCTCTCTCAGATTAAGGTCGCTTGTTGCAGTTATATGCTGAAATGGAATCCGTTACAGGACGCAAACCCACCCTATAGCTAGTACGGCGTTTTGCTTAGTTTGTCTTCCGCAATATTCTTAGATGGGTTAAGACTGTTATTAAACATTTTACAGAGGTTCTCTCTCCACCATGCTGTCGGTTGTGACCGTCTGGGGTGCTTTCTCTCAGTTCCGCTGGGAACAACTAGGGTCCTGACGTGAAATCTGGCGTCCGTGACCTTATTGGGTTCTTGACCACTATACGTTTGTCTCATCTCTCTCTAGCTGTCTCTCTTGACAGTTCTGCTTTTCTGTTCTTCTTTTCTGCACATGGTCTCTGCTCTGGATGTGTGCTTAACTGGGGGGTCTGGGGGGGTGGGATGGCATATGTGGGGTGGATGACAGTTAGCGTTCAATTGACACGCTCTGACTATGTTTAATGCCTGAACACTTATAAAAACCATCTCTATAAATGCTAGGGGTCTAAATGTCCCAGAGAAGCACGCAACAGCTCTCAGAGATTTTCAACGACAAAGAGCGGATGTTGTTATGGTTCAGGAGACGTACTTCCCTTATGACAAATCTCCAACCTTCCAATCTAAATATTATCCTTCTGGATGGCATGCCCGTTGTCACTCAAATAAGAAGCACAGAGGGCTCTCAATTTTATTGCATAAGTGATTGGCGTGGGTACACCATGACTCCCTAGCAGATATGGACGGTAGATACATATTTATTAGGGGACTTCTATTTGGGGTGCCTTTCACCTTTGTTAATATATATGCTCCAAACTCTAGGCAGGCATCCTTTTTATCCAAAGTTCTTTGAAAACTGGAGGACTTTCGTCACGGACATTTGATCTTGGGGGGGAGATTTCAATATCCCCATGGATCCCTCTTTGGATTGCTCTGTAGGCGTATCTCATGTCCCACTCTCCACAATAGATCGCTGTCAGCAATTATTGCGGGATCAGCACTTATTTGACACATGGCGACTCCTATTGCCGACCTCACGTGATTTTTCATACTATACCCCATGTCATGATAGATACTTGCGTATCGACTTCATCTTGATGAAACAATACAAATTCCATACTCTTACTGAAGAGCATATAGGTCAGACCATGCCCCTGTAGGTATAGTTTTCTCTATCAATGCAGGTGACAGAGGTCCCACTATGTGGCGACAAAATGAGCTACTGCTCAGAGAACGTGGAGTGGAGGACAAAGTCCGGGAACACATTTCAGACTTCTTCGTAAAGAACAATGGTTCGGTGGAATCCCCAGTCTCACTATGGGAGGCCCATAAGTGTGTACTCCATGGTCACTTTATAAAGATGGGCTCCAGATGAAAATAACAGCAAACCTCTAAGCTTCACTCTTTACTTTCCCGTCTCGCAGTTCTGACAGCTAGACATAAAAGTACTCTGAAACCCACAGACCACACTTTAATACAGGAGATTAGAAAGGAAACTGCGGATCAATATGCAGCAGTCTCGGCCAAATCTTTACTCTGGTTACGGTACTCTCAGTACCTGCACAGGAACAAATGTGGCAAACTTTTGGCTTGTATAGGAAAGGTGAAACGTAAAGATCATTATAACTCACATGTCAAAAATGTGCTGGGGAAAAACTGCTACACGTTCCCCTCCATTTTGGAAGCTTTCACTGTGTTCTTTAGGGATCTCTATAATCTGAGTTCATCTGGCACCACGCCAGAGGGACTCAATCTTCGGAACCACATTATAGATTTCCTGATAAGATCTGGTATGTCCCGAATTCCAGCAGACATTCTGGATAGTCTAGAAAAGCCTTTCATGGAGAAAGAGTTGGCAGATGCAATTCGTGACACCCCGGTAGGCAAGAGTCCTGGGCCTGATGGCTTTCCATCTATATATTGTAAGACAGTCTCAGCTTCTCTACTACCCTACATGCTTCGCTTCTTTAATGCAATCTTACATGGCGAGGATTTTGCACCAATGGCATTAGAGGCTCATATCACTCTTATTCCGAAACCGGATAAGGACACAACAATATGTTCTAATTATCGTCCTATCTCATTATGACATTAAGCTCTATGCCAAGCTTCTTGCCAATTGATTACTCCCTGCACTCCCTAAATTGATTCACCCGAATCAATCAGGATTCGTGCCGGGTAGGGAAACCAGGGATAATACCGCTAAAGCTCTTGCCTTGCTCTACAAGCCCTTATCAGACAAGATCCCGTCTTTATTCTTGATGGTCGATGCGGAAAAGTTCTTTGATAGAGTACATTGGACCTACCTAGAGGAGCTTTTGCACTACCTAGGTTTGGGTATAGTTGGTCTCCATGGGATTATAAGCCTTTACGCGAACCCATCGGCGCGTCTGAAAATAAATGGATTTCTTTCCAGCACCTTTTCTATATCGAATGGCACGCCAGGGGTGTCCCCTATCCCCGATTCTTTTTATTCTTTCCTTAGAACCCTTGCTAAATCTGATTTGTTCTCATCCTGATCTCCATGGCCTACCTACCTATAACGGTGTCACAAAATTATCGAGTTTCGCCGATGATATACTATTATTTATCACACGTCCAGAAACATCCTTGCTGGCGCTATTGGCTTTACTAAAGGACTATGGGGACGTCTCAAATTTCCGTATGAATTCTAATAAGTCGGAAATTATGACTGTAAATCTGCACCATATGATCACGAGAAGGCTGCAATGTGATTTTCCTTTCAGGTGGCCACCGGAGAAGATAGATTCCTAGGTATTTTCTTGATGCCTGATTTATAACACTTGGTAACTCTAAACTGTGAAGTTCTTTTGTCCCAGGTTCGAGAGGATTTACTGAGATAGAATAAGCTATTCGTGTCCTGGTTTCGGATGATGAATCTTATTAAAATGATAATGTTGCCGAAGATTCTCTATTTGCTCAAGACCATCCCGCTACAATTCCCTCCTGACTTAGTAACTGACTTGCAGAAGTCTGTGAACAACTTCATATGGGCCTATAAAAAGCCAAGATTACCTGCTACTACCCTATACGTCCCTATAGCTCACGGCGGAATAGCTCTTCCTGATGTAAATCGTTATTACAGGGCAACAGCAGTCATGCTTTTGCTAGATCTCATCTCTGCACCCAACAAGGATCGGGTCTGTGTTTTACACACATACTGTGAACCTCAAATAGTGGATAACTTGCTGTGGTTATGACCTGAGGACAGATTGGACATATTAGGATCTCATCCTATTTTCCGTCATTTATTAAATCAATGGGATTCATTTAATTCCATAACAAAAGTGGCCCCATTCCCATCTCCTCTCCTATCGATTTTTGGAAATCCGGGCTTCCCTCCTGGTGTGCGAGGTCACCCTTTTATACTGTGGCACAGGAAGAAAATCCACACTTTCCAGTCTCTCCTTCCGATATCTGGTATTCCTAGTTTTGATACACTGTCCAGTACACACTCTCTTCCACCTCCACATCAATGGGTACTATCAAGTTCGATATTACCTACGTACTCTAGTGGCCAAGTGTTCACATCTAAGAGATCTGACAGCATTTGAGATGGCATTCCAATCAAGATCGCTATTTACTAAGTCCTTATCGAAACTGTATCAACTTCTTTTTCCCTCTGCTGTCACCAGGAGTCAGATCTTGGGGTTTCCTACACCTCCCAAAGATGGTTTAAGATACTGCGTGACCTTCTCTCGAGCACTCAGAACACCTTGATGAAGGAATCCAGCTACAAATTATTCACAACATGGTATTACACCCCGGTGCTCTTAAACAGGATTTACCCCACGTCGTCTTCTCTTTGTTGGAGATGCCTGGAGAGTGTAGGTACACTGTTTCATCTTTGGTGGACGTGCCCTCGCATTGCCAATTTCTGGAATCAGATTATTGCTCAAGTGAACACCATTTTCTCCCTCTCCCTGGCATTATATCCCATGTTATGTCTGTTCCTTGTTCTAACAGCACCCCCTCTGCTACCACCTGCCTCTCAATGTCTGCTTCGACACATGTTGTTCCATGCCAGACACGCGATACCAAAGCACTGGAAATCTGCTTCTTCTCCGTCCCTTGATGCTTGGATGAAGGACGTTCAAAGGACCTATGAGTTGGAGAAGGCGCATGCTCTATGCACTGGCAAGCAGGTAACTTTTGAAGAATCATGGTCGAAGTGGGAAATGTTCTGGAACTTGAGACTGACAGTTACTGATAAGTTATAGTTTCCTGTACCAGACAGGCTCCCCAGAAATGTTACTTAGGAGAGCATGGTCCAGATTTTCATTCATTATAGTCCCTTTGGTGGCTTTTATGCAGCAGGATGTCTCCCCCCCCCCCCCAAGGGTCAAATATTAACGTTTGCATTCTCTGAGGTAGAGCCATGTGTCCTTATTTATTTTCTATTTCTATCAATTCTTTCTTCGTCTATTTCTTCTTCCCTATCTTTTCAATTTCCTTTTCATTTTCCCTTGTCTTATTTCATACCTGAAATGAAACTGTATCAGTTTCTGAACTTCTGTTTAACACCGACAGCTTTACAAGCGCCCTGCAGGTTTCTCAAATGCATGTCGAAAGAACTGTTAACTGTAACGTAACTGATTTATTAATCTTTTGCTGTAACACTTTGTGATGTATATCTTCATGTGATGCACAATGCTTATATCACAGTATGTCTCATATTCTCTATTTCTTTTCTTGTCTAATTTGCTCAATAAAGCTTTTGAATATATATATAAAAAAAATGTATTCAAGTCTTCTTTATATGTACTTCAATAGATATGGCACGATAAAGACCCCCCGGCCTCCTCCCTCTGAATTTCAGATCGGGTTGTACGACTCGAGAGCTGCAGCCAAGGACATACTTCAGTAAGTACGAGGGAAATCCTGCCCCCCTTGATAAAGGGGGAAGCAGGCTTTCCATTAGCTTACTGAAGTTTGTCCATCACTGCAGCTGTCCTCACTGGCCTGCATCTTCTGGTGACATGCCAGAAAGGGGTGAGTGGGGAATCTTTAATCTCTTCATAACTATTGAAGTACACAAAAGTAAGGTCTTCAATATAGCAGAATCTCTTAATTTTAATAAAAGTATTTATCAGAGTCTTTGTCTAGACATTATTGACCCTTTGGTCAAAAGGAGGGACTTGGGTATGGGGGACTTTATTCATTAATTTTATTCAGTAATTGCAGTCTTCTGCCTTTTTATATAATGGACCACATTATATGAACGGTCAAAAACTATTCCTCAAAATTGATACTGCCTTTAAAGTATTGGCTACTCTGTCTGGTGGGAAACCTTTGTAAAGTAACTGAAATGTGAAAAGCATCTTATATCATAATTTGCATATGTATGTTTGTCAGAAGCTGTCGTGCGCTACGGTCTGAATTCGGAGCGCCCCGCTCCAGTATCATCAGTGGAGCAAGCAGTCTGTACTGAGCATGAATGCACCGCGGCCGTTGCTGCCTGGCACTGTGGCCCGTGTACAAGGGCTGTTCAATTAGTATGGTCTATAAATCATTCCAAATAGGCTTTATTTGTGTCTCCTATAGAAAAAATTTAATGCATCTATGCAAATCAGAAATAATGCTGGCTACACAGGGCCATATTTATAAAAGCAAACTGGAGTTATCTTGGTGTAAACCAGCTGTACCATAGGGGACAAATACACATTCCTAAATTCCCATTCACTTGAATAGAGCTTTGTAACCTCTTGAATGCTGGAGAGGTCTCCATGCAGTGCTTCTTAATGCATTGGAGGCCTCTCGAGTCAAAGGGTTAAAAGCGCAATTTAATGTAATAGTAATTTGTATTTGTCCCCTATAGTGCAGTTGGTTTACTCCAAAATAACTCCAGTTTGCATTTATAAATATGGGCCACTGTTTCTTAAAACAAAACTAGATAGCGTATTATGTGGAAGAGAGAACTGGGTCAAACCAACTGCGCCACAGTGAAGAAATTAAATAGGTCCACTTGAAATCAATGGGATTATCAAGTTGCATTTGAAAACATCATTAAAGACTGTCTATGTGTCATGTTAACCAAAAGTCCATCAGATATATAGCTCAGGCGATATTCACACTTGTTTCTGGTGAAAGTTTCCTGGTGCATTGTAGCACTTCGTTAGCATATGAAATGTCACTGGTATTGCAATTAACATATACTAACTATGAATATTGTTAACCGTACATTTGCTGGTGTCTTGGTTAACATGACAGACAATTTTTGATGCCATTTTGAAATATGCAAAATTGAATTAAGGTAAAACTTCCACTTTAAGTGGAAATTTAATGTTTGAGAGGATGTCAACACATTGGAGGCTTTCTAGCATTCAGAGGGTTAAAAAAAGCTCCATTTAAAATCAATTTGCAGACATTGCTTGTTTGTTTGATTTGTTCCACTTTGTTTTTCCATAATGGTGTATATTTATTTATAATATATATAAAAAAAAAAATGTAACCCTTTGAATGCCAGGGGGTATGCAACACATTGCAAAGAAATGTGTTGCATATCCCTCTGCAACTCAAAGGGTTAAACTCAAAATTGAAATTTTCACTCAGATGAACAACAGGAGTGAAATTCAGTTACATTGTGCTGAGTTGGTGAGAATAGACATGACAATGGCTCTAATAGCATTACCAATCAAATGTTATTAGGAAGCACAATGGGAATGTAATTAATGATCTTGAATCTTGCAGCAGAATGTCTGTTTTGTAGCAGTTCCTTTCTATGTCTGAGTGATTGTGCACTGGTGAGTTTATCAGATGTTGTCATTTAGTTAACTTGCTTGTGCATGAGCTGGCAGATCCTAAAGATGGTGGGCTGTTAGGGATAGTGAGTGTGTCTAGCACTCCCATAATTCCACAACCAACCATGTTAAAAGCAAGACAATTGAATGCAGGCCTGGATTTACAACTCGTACCCTTAGTCTAGGTGCCCCTAACCTTGTTCATGACCACACCCATTTCCCCACATATTGCTTTGGAGATGGGAAGGAAGAGGAGTGGCAGGCTGGGTGGTAAAAGACTAGAGCAGTGGTTCTCAATCCGTTATTCCTCAGTGGCTATTAACAGACCAGGAGAATTTCCTTTTAAGAGCACAGGTGAGTTAATCAATATGACTGAGCCAGTCTCTACTGTGCATGACTGCATCATTACGGAAGTCTGTACTGCACATGTGCGGTTACGCACACAGGGAGCTTCACAGGCTAGCGCTTTATATTAAAAAAAGGTTATATTAAAAAAGGGTTAGTAATGTCCAAGTAAAGCTTTCTTTGCATTGTGTAGCGCTTAATAAGTAGAATTGAATGCAAAAAACGTCTCTCTCAAACCACTAGAGATACGTGCATTCAAAGTTTGAGATTTCCTGCTGTAAAGCTGTCAGCAGGAGATCCGTGTTGTCCAACATGGAGGCTCTGCAGCAGAGCCGCAATCACATTATTTAAAACAAATGACTTCCTTGGAATGGTCTAAAAAGTGTGCTTGCAAACCAGGCACACTTTTTTTTTTTTTATTATTTAAACATTTTGTATTATTGGAAGATGTACATCCAAATATAAACGTAACAAATCACAAAGCAGAAAGCAAGATATAAGGAATGACAGGAAGTCAAATACAAGCGTGTAAATTGAGAGTCACTGAAGTATGTTCCCAGACATACATTAACATTGCCATCTATGAGCTGTTCAAAGACGATACAACGTAGAGAGTTCAGTATGAAGGCTCTCAAGCTCAAAGGAAAGGAGAAAGAAGCCGAAAGCAAAAGAAGAAGGGAGGAAAGGAGAGTCCGGATAAAGTAGGCAGAGCTAGCAGAAAAGATAGAGAAATAAAGAAAAGGGGTAAAGGAAGCAAAGGGGGGGGCACCCGCCAGCCCACTCTCTGGGAGCAAATACAGCGCTGCACTGCCTCTCAAAACCATGCATGACACGTGAGACAGTCACGACAAAAGGATCTATGAAGCATAACCAGAGGCATTCCAAGAGGACCAAATCTCCCTGTAGAGTTGTAAGAGAGATAGGCGCCAGGCATGGAATCTCTCCATGGTGCTGAATCTGTTCACTCTGTCCATCCATGCTTCCAGGGGAGGGGCACCCTGTGTCTTCCATTGAGAGGAGATGGTCAACCTAGCAGCTGTAAGCAGAAAGTGTAGAAGAGGAAACTTCTTGGGGGTGAGAAGAGAATGAAAGGAGAACAAACATAGAAGTGGATTGACAGGAGCTGAGATACCGTATATCTCCTGTACCTTCCCCAAAATCTGTCCCCAGTAAGAGCGGATACTAGTGCAGGTCCACCAGATATGAGACATAGTGCCACCAGTGTCCCTGCATCTCCAGCAGATGCCTGGTATTGCCGGCAACATTCTAGACAGCCTATGAGGCGCAAGGTACCAGCGAGTAATCAATTTATAAAATTAAGAGGGAGTATCCTTCGGTAGATGGGCTAAATTAAAAACAGCGCAGGCCAAGTCTGCGGTTCCAACAGTGAAGGAGCCTGAAGATCCTCGGCCCACACCGTGATAAAATTTGGAGTCACCCGAGAGTCGCGGTCCAATAAAAACTGATAAAACTTAGATATCATGCGTCGACTGTTTTCAGGCTAGGCAAGGAAGGATTCCATCAGTGTCGGAAGGCGAGAAGGGGAAGCCCGTTTGGTGATCATTGCAAGATAGTGACGAATCTGCAGGAACCTCCACATTTCCGTTCTCGGGAGGTCGAAGGTTCTAGAGGAAGTGTTGAAGTCCCTGTGAGCCAGAGCTTCAAGAAGCTTCAATACGGAAGTCAAATCCAAAGTTTCCCCATCTCCGAAAAGCACCCCTCTCCACACCTGGAGGGAACTGTGGATTACCACAGATGTTCAGGAGAGGTGACAGGAATGGGGCTCAAGCATTCAACACATTGACAGAATGCCAAGTCCGAAGAGCTGCACCCAAAATGGGAGACCTCAGCAGCACTACTGGTAAGGAGGTCTTGGGTACCAAGACCAGGCACACTTTTTAGACCATTCCAAGGAAGTAATTAGTTTGAAATAATGCGATTGCGGCTCTGCTGCAATACTGCATTTATTAAGAAAACTTTTACATCTAGGAGACACTGCTCCATCAATACAGAATTATGCAATAAATGATAATCCTGGTGTAACTGATGTCAAGAGGATTACTAAAAATAAAAATATCACAAATTGGGTCTACTTAGAGACAAATGATATTTGTAGATAATTAAAAAAAAATATATTGTTCATGCAATTCAATTAGGTGAAATATAGATACTAGTCCAAAAACTTCACAGCCAGAGGCATTCTAAATTTCAACTTCCTTTCTTTCCCTCTTCCTATACAAACTGGTTCAGGCGTTGAAGGGGACCACCTGTAAATTTTAACCAACAAGATGAAGTTCATTATGCTCCTAGCTGTGGAGATTTATGGATAGTTTATATATTTTACTTGCCTTCATTTGAATTTTCTGAGATATATAAATATACCATAAAAATTATATATTCAGTCTATATCCTCCATTATAACTAACTAGTTGAAGAGCCCTTTACACTAGCCACAGTGCCACTGCCAGCAGGTCGTGGTGCAGTCATGCTCAGTAGAGACTGCCCACGGCGCGGCTGATAAACAGCTGGATGCTCCTTCAGAGCACCCCACTCTGTATCAGCCTCATCACAGGCAGTCTCTACTGAGCATGACTGCAGTATGCGCAGCAGTCTCTACTATTGTTCCTCTTTAATACATTTGACTTTGTTAAGTACTACAATTAAGATGTGTAGCATTTCAGGATTGAAGACAAAAAAAACAAACTGGAAACCCCCTTGAATGCAGGAGGCCGCTATTTTATTGGCTGGAGACCTCTGAGCACTTGAGAGTCTCAAAAATGAACCCAATCACCTAACAGCTTTAATGATTTAGTAAAAACTTTCAGAAACCCCTGTTTGTTATTAGCTTTTTTTTTTAAAATCTAGAAAACCAGTTTTAGTTAGATTTGTAGATTATATCCTGGTCCTACATTACAGTGGGGCAAAAAAGTATTTATCAGCCACCAATTGTGCAAGTTCTCCCACTTAAAAAGATGAGAGGCCTGTAATTTTCATCGTAGGTACACTTCAACTATGAGAGACAGAATGAGACAAAAAAATCCATAAAATCACATTGTCTGATTTTTAAAGAATTTATTTGCAAATTATGGTGGAAAATAAGTATTTGGTCAATAACAAAAGTTCATATCAATATCAAATGCTTTCTGTAAGTCTTCACAAGGTTTTCACACACTGTTGCTGGTATTTTGAACCATTCCTCCATGCAGATCTCCTCTAGAGCAGTGATGTTTTGGGGCTGTCGCTGGGCAACACGGACTTTCAACTCCCTCCAAAGGTTTTCTATGGGGTTGAGATCTGGAGACTGGCTACGCCACTCTAGGACCTTGAAATGCTTCTTACGAAGCCACTCCTTCATTGCCCGGGCGGTGTGTTTGGGATCATTGTCATGCTGAAAGACCCAGCCACATTTCATCTTCAATGCCCTTGCTGATGGAAGGAGGTTTTCACTCAAAATCTCACGACACATGGCCCCATTCATTCTTTCCTTTACACGGATCAGTCGTCCTTGTCCCTTTGCAGAAAAACAGCCCCAAAGCATGATGTTTTCGCCCCCATGCTTCACCGTAGGTATGGTGTTCTTTGGATGCAACTCAGCATTCTTTCTCCTCCAAACACGACGAGTTGAGTTTTTACCAAAAAGTTCTACTTTGGTTTCATCTGACCATATGACATTCGCCCAATCCTCTTCTGGATTATCCAAATGCTCTCTAGCAAACTTCAGACGGGCCCGGACATGTACTGGCTTAAGCAGGGGGACACGTCTGGCACTGCATGATTTGAGTCCCTGGCGGCGTAGTGTGTTACTGATGGTAGCCTTTGTTACTTTGGTCCCAGCTCTCTGCAGGTCATTCACTAGGTCCCCCCCGTGTGGTTCTTGGATTTTTGCTCACCGTTCTTGTGATCATTTTGACACCACGGGGTGAGATCTTGCGTGGAGCCCCAGATCGAGGGAGATTATCAGTGGTCTTGTATGTCTTCCATTTATGAATAATTGCTCCCACAGTTGATTTCTTCACACCAAGCTGCTTGCCTATTGCAGATTCAGACTTCCCAGCCTGGTGCAGGTCTACAATTTTGTTTCTGGTGTCCTTCGACAGCTCTTTGGTCTTGGCCATAGTGGAGTTTGGAGTGTGACTGTTTGAGGTTGTGGACAGCTGTCTTTTATACTGATAACAAGTTCAAACAGGTGCCATTAATACAGGTAATGAGTGGAGGACAGAGGAGACTCTTAAAGAAGAAGTTACAGGTCTGTGAGAGCCAGAAATCTTGCATGTTTGTAGGTGACCAAATACTTATTTTACAGAGGAATTTACCAATGAATTCATTAGAAATCCTACAATGTGATTTCCTGTATTCTTTCCCCCCATTCTGTCTCTCATAGTTGAAGTGTACCTATGATGAAAATTACAGGCCTCTCTCATCTTTTTAAGTGGGAGAACTTGCACAATTGGCAGCTGACTAAATACTTTTTTGCCCCACTGTATCTCACTCACTGACAAGGAAATGTTTCCATACTTGGGAAGGTATGCAGTGTATTGATGAACAATTTCAGTGGGTGGTAATGTAGGCTATAACCAGAAATGCCTGCACTGTATAGACTTCTTTTCCCAATTAAGAAGTTTTCTATATGATTTCAAAAGCTGTTTCAAGACTAAAGTTAAGTGAATGCCAAGAACAGATTAAAAGGAATATCACATCTTAATTTAATAG
>CM074722.1:237527844-237745344 GCA_037306005.1 Rhinophrynus dorsalis | reverse complement strand
TGATGTGTGTGTGTCTGTGGTGTAGGAGCAAGTGGCAGCCATTTTGTTTTTTTCAGTTACTTGGATAGTGGTGGGTGGGCTGGATAGTGGGGGCAGGCCAACTCCCTGCATGATTTAAATCACTCCCCCATTGAACCACCCAATGCGAGCAGTTACTCCTCCTTACTTAACCCTTTGAGTGCCAGAGGGGTACGCAACGCATTGCTTTGCAATCTCTTTTAGCTCACAAATGCCATACACAGAGAAGAAATATTCTGAAGCATATCATACTGGTCCTGCCAAAATGACAGTCCAGCCACGAAATGCCAGACAATTCTTCTCTGAACAAGGGAAACAGCTAACCCCAGACGTACGTTTCGGCCTTCTTGGGCCTCGTCGGTGAGGTGCAGCTGATCCCTCTAGGCACTTGTGAGCAAGGGGTCCACGTCTGGATTCCCCCATTACCCTTAGGGTGACTAACCCTAAGAGCATTTTGCATAGAAGTAGAAGAAGTCAGAGATGCTCAACTAGACTCATGAGCTTGCAAGGGTATGCAAAAGCTCACTGGGACTGTGTCCTCATGTCCAGGGTGCAATCTCTTTTAGCTCACAAATGCCATACACAGAGAAGAAATATTCTGAAGCATATCATACTGGTCCTGCCAAAATGACAGTCCAGCCACGAAATGCCAGACAATTCTTCTCTGAACAAGGGAAACAGCTAACCCCAGACGTACGTTTCGGCCTACTTGGGCCTCGTCGGTGAGGTGCAGCTGATCCCTCTAGGCACTTGTGAGCAAGGGGTCCACGTCTGGATTCCCCCATTACCCTTAGGGTGAGCATCTCTGACTTCTACTTCTATGCAAATTGCTCTTAGGGTTAGTCACCCTAAGGGTAATGGGGGAATCCAGACGTGGACCCCTTGCTCACAAGTGCCTAGAGGGATTAGCTGCACCTCACCGACGAGGCCCAAGAAGGCCGAAACGTACGTCTGGGGTTAGCTACTTTCCTTGTTCAGAGAAGAATTGTCTGGCATTTCGTGGCTGGACTGTCATTTTGGCAGGACCAGTATGATATGCTTCAGAATATTTCTTCTCTGTGTATGGCATTTGTGAGCTAAAAGAGATTGAACCCTGGACGCGAGGACACAGTCCCAGTGAGCTTTTGCATACCCTTGCAAGCTCATGAGTCTAGTTGAGCATCTCTGACTTCTTCTACTTCTATGCAAATTGCTCTTAGGGTTAGTCACCCTAAGGGTAATGGGGGAATCCAGACGTGGACCCCTTGCTCACAAGTGCCTAGAGGGATTATCTGCACCTCACCGACGAGGCCCAAGAAGGCCGAAACGTACGTCTGGGGTTAGCTACTTTCCTTGTTCAGAGAAGAATTGTCTGGCATTTCGTGGCTGGACTGTCATTTTGGCAGGACCAGTATGATATGCTTCAGAATATTTCTTCTCTGTGTATGGCATTTGTGAGCTAAAAGAGATTGCACCCTGGACGCGAGGACACAGTCCCAGTGAGCTTTTGCATACCCTTGCAAGCTCATGAGTCTAGTTGAGCATCTCTGACTTCTTCTACTTCTATGCAAATTGCTCTTAGGGTTAGTCACCCTAAGGGTAATGGGGGAATCCAGACGTGGACCCCTTGCTCACAAGTGCCTAGAGGGATTATCTGCACCTCACCGACGAGGCCCAAGAAGGCCGAAACGTACGTCTGGGGTTAGCTACTTTCCTTGTTCAGAGAAGAATTGTCTGGCATTTCGTGGCTGGACTGTCATTTTGGCAGGACCAGTATGATATGCTTCAGAATATTTCTTCTCTGTGTATGGCATTTGTGAGCTAAAAGAGATTGCACCCTGGACGCGAGGACACAGTCCCAGTGAGCTTTTGCATACCCTTGCAAGCTCATGAGTCTAGTTGAGCATCTCTGACTTCTTCTACTTCTATGCAAATTGCTCTTAGGGTTAGTCACCCTAAGGGTAATGGGGGAATCCAGACGTGGACCCCTTGCTCACAAGTGCCTAGAGGGATTAGCTGCACCTCACCGACGAGGCCCAAGAAGGCCGAAACGTACGTCTGGGGTTAGCTACTTTCCTTGTTCAGAGAAGAATTGTCTGACATTTCGTGGCTGGACTGTCATTTTGGCAGGACCAGTATGATATGCTTCAGAATATTTCTTCTCTGTGTATGGCATTTGTGAGCTAAAAGAGATTGCACCCTGGACGCGAGGACACAGTCCCAGTGAGCTTTTGCATACCCTTGCAAGCTCATGAGTCTAGTTGAGCATCTCTGACTTCTTCTACTTCTATGCAAATTGCTCTTAGGGTTAGTCACCCTAAGGGTAATGGGGGAATCCAGACGTGGACCCCTTGCTCACAAGTGCCTAGAGGGATTAGCTGCACCTCACCGACGAGGCCCAAGAAGGCCGAAACGTACGTCTGGGGTTAGCTACTTTCCTTGTTCAGAGAAGAATTGTCTGGCATTTCGTGGCTGGACTGTCATTTTGGCAGGACCAGTATGATATGCTTCAGAATATTTCTTCTCTGTGTATGGCATTTGTGAGCTAAAAGAGATTGCACCCTGGACGCGAGGACACAGTCCCAGTGAGCTTTTGCATACCCTTGCAAGCTCATGAGTCTAGTTGAGCATCTCTGACTTCTTCTACTTATATAATATATATATATATATATATACACATATATATATATACACATATATATATACACATACACACACACACACACACACACATACATATTTGTCCCTTTGATGCAGTTGCTTTGTCTTTGAACTGCTCCACCATGGTTACAAAGCCAAGCACAAAAGGCATTGCCATTTAAAGTTGCACTAGAAGCGGACTGTTTAATACTGGACACTCCCAGCAAGGTAATGATCTTATATGAAAGAAAATTGCAACAGCACATGCAGACTTCTGCATACAGGTTATAGCATTTGAGAATTTTTCAGCAGACTAGAGGAAACCGTTTTCCTAGAGTCAAAGTTGTCAACATCTACCCAACACTGTAAAGTACACCCATCCGATCATGAAATAAAGGTCTTAAATAGCTTCCCCCTTGCTGCTGGAAAAACACCACAGGGATCACATACATATTCTTATGACAGTGATACAATAGCAACAGCATTCGTGCTTGAAATTATAGTACCTCAAGGAAGGCACATAATCCGCATATAAAAATTGTGATTTAACAAAATAAAAATCATATTTTATTCTAGGGTTTATCAGTGAGGTGAATATCCACGTCTTCCAGCTAGAGACAGAATTGCTTTTATTTTAAAATGACACCCATTTCATTTTTTGCTCCTTTTCGTCAGGCAAATTAAATTATGATTTGCAAGCCACTGTATAGTGAACAGTGCAGAATGAGATGTAGATTATAAAATAACGGCTTAGAATGTGGGAGACAGATTCCAGAAATTGTGCTAGCACTTTATATCTCGGGTTACCATCACATGACATGATAGGTTTTAGAGAGGTGCGACTGTACCTGAATTAAACAGAAGTGGAGCCACAGAATAAATATCTGGGCATTATGCAGAAAATAAAGAGGAACAATTTTATAGCAAGCCTGGGTTTGCTAACTGGCCATCTTTTCCTATGCGCCAAGGCTCTAAAATGAGTAAGCAAAGCGCACAGATATTTTAGGTACAAGTAATAGATATTTTTTATGGTGTATAAGAATATAGAACAGCCCTGTTTGCATCAAAGAAGCCTAGCTAATTGCACAGCTGAATTACAGCTGCAGATGGATACTGATATCAAAATGCTATGACTTCATCCTTCTTAAAATATAGTTATGCAGGCTTTTTCACATTGAAGTTTTTAACCCAGCAGTTGTGCACATTAAAGGCCAGCATTTGGCATCATTAGGTCATTAGTCTTATCCCACTAGTGTTTTTGCAATGTGTATAATGCAGGGAAAGGTGCTTGCTGCAATACAGATGCAACTTGATTTCAACATATCCACATTTTCCCAAGCTTTATCTGCACAGCAGTTTATGTGCTACCATACAGAGTATTCACATTAGCATTGCTGGAAGTTGCAACACATTACAGTCTCCACCAAGTCACTGACATATGTGGGATTCACCCAGTGTTACAGATGACAGAGTGGGCTGGCCATCCGATTAAGGAATTGTTTGGGGATCACATGACACCACAGGCAAGTAACACTAGGCTACATAGCAATTCAATGAAAAACACGGTGTAAACATAGCCTAGGTCTGGGTCTTTCCCAGCACATGAAACTTCAGATAGTTTGCTCAGATATCGATATATGTAACAAGTTAATGCACTTTGTGTTTCTTTAAAAGATGCTGTTAACGGTTTACAGACTATAGGATCACCACAATTTAAATAAGAAAGGCATCCAATGATTGCTAACCATTAAAGTCTATGATCTCTTATGAATACAAGAAAACCAGTCTTTTAGAAGGGCTTCAGCTCTTAACATGGAGGGTCAAAATCCTAAAAATCTAATAGACGTCTTGCAAGAGCTTGGCTGGCATTCAATAATTAAAGCCTCAGAAAGGAACATGGAACAAGTCACACTCAAATCCCACATGAATGCAAAAACACTAGTCTATGAATAAGCACATCTGGTGTGAAACATGTAAGACTATACTGATCGGTGTATCTGCTTCCTTTTTCAAATAAAGAAGTGTTTTTATATTCATGTGGGGGTTGATTGAGACTTGTTCCATGCTTCTTTCTGTGGATTTATCAGTGATTTTGGCTAGTCCTTTGAAGCCGGCACCTTGACCTCAACAAGAGATGAACACTGGTGATTTTGAGGATCTTTGCTGTGCAACTGACTAGTGCCGCTTTGTTTTTGTCTATCAAACTATTAAATCCCATAGATTTCCTCAGACTATTTTAGTGCTTCCGCAAACCCTGCAACAACAGGATCTCATCAATTTTGTACAACAGCTGTAGAGTAATCTGTGTGATGCTCATGTTTGTGCTACAAGCCCCATCATTTTCAGCTGGTTGAGAATGATGAGAGTTGTACTACAACAGATGGAGAGCCACATTGCACATGCCACTTCCACAGAACATAATATAGCTCTCTGGCTGCAAGTGGTTCAGATCTATAAGCTTAGCAGAATCTACAAGCAAGCAGCAAAACATGAACATCCTAAAGCTGCAAATGAATACAATACAAGTAAATAAACACATTTTACAATATATACTTTTAATGTCTAAAATTGTTTTCAGAATGAGTCATGTACAAATGTAAAAGATGAATACTGTAAGTGTAAGGCCTCATACTTCATAGCATTGCAATGATTTCTACAGTTTTCATACATTGTTTTAATGTAAACTGTATGGCCAATAACAAAATCCGAGCAAAAGGCTGAATATTTAGTACACAAATGCATGTAGAATATTGTCCCCTGTGTGACAGCCAAATTTATAACAAACATTTTTAGCAACCAGAGTAAATTTACAAACAAAACGGGAAATTATTCAAAATGTCAGCATCTTCTTCTATAGAAGTAGACATTAGGCCTACTAGTTGCTGTTGGACTACAACATCTATCATCTTTCACCAGCCAGCTGCTGGAGAAAAATGAAGGTATTTGTAAGCTAACAGGAGCTAGCATACAAAGAAGCAGTAAACATTTAGGATGAAAAGATGTATATTTTAGTGCTTTTACTACCAATATACGGGTGCTCCCACAGTTATTTTATGTATTGAAATGTTAGCAATAGAAGAACTGTCTGAATATAGCATACTGTTCCTTTAAATATTAAAAGTGTTGCAAGTACACAGTCATATTAAATGGCATGTGTCCACCAAAGAATATCAACACTGAATAAAATCCTCCTCTACATTTCTATAATTAAAATCAATACTGTGCAGTCACATGGCTAACCAGCAAATTGTGATGAGATGAACCATTAATATTACAATAAGCACTGTAATGTTATTCACAGTGGTAACCCTTTAAAGGGCCAGAGGAGTATGCAATGCATTGCACACCCCTCTGGTACTTCAAAGGTTTTTGAAGAGTTTCAAGTAGGATTTTCTTAAAGGACAAATAACTAGTTGCAGTATTTTTCATACCTCTGCTGCCCCCTATAACAAAGAAGTATATTTTGTTGTGCTTGTTGTCTATACGATGTGTACTGGCTCTTGATAGACACTGTTGAATCAAGTCCCTGGAGCCACTGACTACACAATTGTGCAACATATAAAATACTAAACACTGTACCATAGGCACAAAGTAAAAGGGGGCAATTCTGGGTCAAACAACCATACCACAGGGAAGGGGATACCCTTTGATTTATGAGACTTAACCCCTTGAATGTTACAGGTCTAAAAAAGCATTTCAGACAGTTGAGAGCTCTCAGGCATCCATGGTATAAGAAGGGGTTTTAGTGTCAGATGAGGGCACACAGCTTTGATATGTAATGCATTGCATACCCCCTCTGGCACTGAAAGGGCTTCTAAACACTTGGTGACCAGGATTTTTTCCCCCCTTTTTAAACCTGAGGACAAGAGCAATTCTGGCATTTTTAGCATGTCTTTGTTCAACCATATTTTCCCCCTCTAATTAATTTTGTAAACCCACACAAATAATATACCACTTATATGTATAACCCATCACTTAATTTGATATTAAAAAAAGTGGAAACTATTTTATAGGTTTTCCTGTGATCATTTGTACTCAATTAGTGTATATTTTATTTACCTATTTTTAAACAAGGACTGGAAACTTGGGAGGTATGATCGATCGTTCACACGTTTTATCAAGTGTCCCTTTTTAGGAGGTACCTCTAACAAGAAAAAACATATACCCCTCTTTCCCACATTTCTGTCCCTCTGTTCAGGAGACCAGACTACATGGTATGTATATAAGTGTATCACATTACTCCACAGCAATAAGACTCACAGTAATGTTTGCTTAACCCTTTAACAGCCAGAGGGTATAACCCCTCTGGCGCTCAAAGGGTTAAGGACTAGCCGCGCACCCGCAGAGGTCCCCGAATGGCGTGCAGACGTACATATATATCATGTGTTATTAACGCAGCTTTTCCCCATGACTTATATGTACGTCCTTAAGGTGTTAAATTTCACTCATCCGCTTGTTCTTGATGGCAGACTTCTGAAATCTTGAGGTTACTGGGACAGCCTGAAATTCCAGGGCATACATGCTGTAACCACCCAGTTGTGCCCCCAGTAAAATCACCTAAAGACAAAAGTGTGCCCCTCTTTGGCCAGCTAAAGCATTGTGAGGAAAATTCTGTCTCTCATCGACTCATGATCACAGTAAGGAGGCGAGGTGCATAGAAGTGACAAAAACAATGTTTACATACATTGCCTTTGTCATGTGGCTCCATTTGCTCATGTGATCCCATATGCGGAACCACCAGGGAATGGCTCAAACAGACTGCTCCAGTCCTGGAGCATTCAGTTAAAGCCTCCCTGCCATAATCACAGAGTTGTGATCATTAACCCACAATGTACCAGGACCATCATTAGTACTGAAAAGATGGATTTATGTGACAGTCCTGGCAAGTCATGTGGTGTTAATGGGTTAAAAACCTACTATTGTGCAGTTGGATTGCCCCAGAATGGCTTTTATGGACTTGGCCATACATAGCTTTTTTTTTTTTCCTTCTTTTCTTAATTCACTCTGACCTATTACTCCATCATTATTTAGCCCTTTGAGTGCCAGAGAAGTACTGAAAGGGTTAAGTCCTCCAAACTGCATCATTAATCTAGAAACTGAAGCAATGCATTGGTAGCAGTCAATTGGTTAAAGCCCCATTTAAAATCAAGGGATGTTTTATTTCTCTCCTGTGGTGTAGCTGGTTTGCTCCAGAGTTGAAACACTATCTTATTTAATAAAACCCTAAGTGCAACTGAAAGGAAGCAAGTATGTCACAAATACGCTATGGCTGGACTTAACTTAGTGTGCCCCTAGTCTCCTGGGCTATGACCACCTGTCAGGGGGTTTTATATCAAGCTGTTTGAAGTCATACTAATTAAATCTGCACATGTAAGGGTAAACAAAATCTATAACAAAACACTCTCAAATTCCACTGAAAAGAAAAACCACTTCAATTAATGCTTTGCATTCACCTAGTTTTGTTCATTTTAAAATGTGGGAAATTCTAACTGGTCACATAAATAATGCTGGCATGAGATGATCTGCAATCTAATTCGGTGCAAGTTTAATCAATAATCACAAACTGGATTAGAAATGCAGCACATTGCTGTTTTGGTCTCAGCAGAACATTCTGGGCTGCATATATAAAACCAAACAGGAGTAATTCTGAGTAAAGCAGCTGCACCATAGGAGAGGATTAAACATTTCTAAAATAATCAATGTCTGAAATGGGACTTTTAATATCACGAATTCTAGTCTGTTCTCCAGTGTTGGAAACCTATTTAGAATTCAGGGTGTTAAAAGTCCCATTTCAAAACAGAGAGTATTTTAGAAAGGTTTAACCCTCTGAGTGCCAGAGGGGTACGCCATGCATTGCAGTTTTACACAGAATCACTACAGTTTGCACTCACAGGAGTTAGTAGTAAAACAGTTAATTATAAAACTAGTACTGACTGCTTGCACCATGGCTGATACGGAGCGGGATGCTCCGAATTCAGACCGTAGTCCTCGCTGCGCACCCTCCTGGGACAGCTTGGTATCTGCTGCGCATGACGGCTTCTTCCAAACATCCTTAGCGAATTATAATATAGGATGCATCCCAAGCTTCTACTGCAGGGGTAGTCAATATCTGAAGCTCCAGCTGTTGGGGACTACAACTCCCATCATCCCCAACCAGTCTTCATTCAAACACATACAGTGGGGCAAAAAAGTATTTAGTCAGCCACCAATTGTGCAAGTTCTCCCACTTAAAAAGATGAGAGAGGCCTGTAATTTTCATCATAGGTACACTTCAACTATGAGAGACAGAATGGGGGGAAAGAATACAGGAAATCACATTGTAGGATTTCTAATGAATTCATTGGTAAATTCCTCGGTAAAATAAGTATTTGGTCACCTACAAACATGCAAGATTTCTGGCTCTCACAGACCGGTAACTTCTTAAGAGTCTCCTCTGTCCTCCACTCGTTACCTGTATTAATGGCACCTGTTTGAACTTGTTATCAGTATAAAAGACACCTGTCCACAACCTCAAACAGTCACACTCCAAACTCCACTATGGCCAAGACCAAAGAGCTGTCGAAGGACACCAGAAACAAAATTGTAGACCTGCACCAGGCTGGGAAGACTGAATCTGCAATAGGCAAGCAGCTTGGTGTGAAGAAATCAACTGTGGGAGCAAATATTCGTAAATGGAAGACATACAAGACCACTGATAATCTCCCTCAATCTGGGGCACCACGCAAGATCTCACCCCGTGGTGTCAAAATGATCACAAGAACGGTGAGCAAAAATCCCAGAACCACACAGAGGGGACCTAGTGAATGACCTGCAGAGAGCTGGGACCAAAGTAACAAAAGCTACCATCAGTAACACACTACGCCGCCAGGGACTCAAATCATGCAGTGCCAGACGTGTCCCCCTGCTTAAGCCAGTACATGTCCGGGCCCGTCTGAAGTTTTGCTAGAGAGCATTTGGATGATCCAGAAGAGGATTAGGCGAATGTCATATGGTCAGATGAAACCAAAGTAGAACTTTTTGGTAAAAACTCAACTCGTGTTTGGAGGAGAAAGAATGATGAGTTGCATCCAAAGAACACCATACCTACAGTGAAGCATGGGGGTGGAAACATCATGCTTTGGGGCTGTTTTTCTGCAAAGGGACCAGGACGACTGATCTGTGTAAAGGAAAGAATGAATGGGGCCATGTATTGTGAGATTTTGAGTGAAAACCTCCTTCCGTCAGCAAGGGCATTGAAGATGAAACGTGGCTGGGTCTTTCAGCATGACAATGATCCCAAACACACCGCCCGGGCAACGAAGGAGTGGCTTCGTAAGAAGCATTTCAAGGTCCTGAAGTGGCCTAGCCAGTCTCCAGATCTCAACCCCATAGAAAACCTTTGGAGGGAGTTGAAAGTCTGTGTTGCCCAGCGACAGCCCCAAAACATCACTGCTCTAGAGGAGATCTGCATGGAGGAATAGTCCAAAATACCAGCAACAGTGTGTGAAAACCTTGTGAAGACTTACAGAAAATGCTTGACCTCTGCCATTGCCAACAAAAGGTATATAACAAAGTATTGATATGAACTTTTGTTATTGACCAAATACTTATTTTCCACCATAATTTGCAAATAAATTCTTTAAAAATCAGACAATGTGATTTTATGGATTTTTTTGTCTCATTCTGTCTCTCATAGTTGAAGTGTACCTATGATGAAAATTACAGGCCTCTCTCATCTTTTTAAGTGGGAGAACTTGCACAATTGGTGGCTGACTAAATACTTTTTTGCCCCACTGTAAGAGGATACCAAAAGATCCTCCTAACAAACCCAAGTTGTTCTGAGGCAAAAAAAAATAAAAATAATAATATTGGTCAACATGTCGGATACATTCACAGTGTCACTTTAAATGTAACCCAGTAATGGGTTAAGAGTAGGTCACCAGCTGTTGGACTACAAATCCATTCTATACTGGCTGGAGTTGTAGTCTAACAAAAGCTCAGGAACCACATTTCCCATCCCACTTTAATCCAGCAGTAGGTAACAATGTCCTAGCTCTGGTTTAATCCCATGTACATTGCAGTAACCATCTGCTCCTCTTCATGTCTGTGTGAAATGTATTGGGAGTTAAGAATTAGGTTTAATGTTAAACGTTACAAAAATACTTCTTTTAATTCTTGAGAATGTAAATCAGTTTCTCTAAGAACAAATGTCTAAAATATATAAAAAATGCATTAATCACTTCTGTAATAAATGTGCAAATTAGCAATAGCCTTTTAGAGTGCGTACATGCAGTCCATGTACAGTGAACACAACGGAGGCCATGGAGGCCAGGTCAAGTCATATTCCTACGCTCTCACACTGCACTCTTCCCTTTAATGTCCAGCTTGGCTATAGATTCTGCTGGTTTGTTCATTTGCTCTTCTGTGAAGGTTATATAGGAATACACCAGGCTTCCAGCAATACTACAGTGGCAGAGAGAAACAAGTTATTACTTTGTGCTCACATCGGATAATATATACACAAAACACATTGACATTATAGGATTGTGTAAAGCATGCAAGTAGATTAAGGAGAGATCAAAAGTCACATCCTAGGAACTAAAGACTACCCTTCATAATGCACAGGAGAGAAGTAATTAGAATTCAAAAAGGTTAATTAGGGCAGGTTACAGATAAAATCATGCAACGTTGTTAATGGGAAATGAACATGTGAAACAATTTGCTTGTAAATATTTACATATTATTATGCAACAACAGCCACTGGTGTATAACCTCAAAATCTTAGTCTTAAACTTGCTGGGCCTTCTATATAAAAGGCAAGAGTCTAGTGGCTCTGGGGTAAACCAACTGCACTACAGGGGACATAAAAAAAAAAAATCCTAAACTCCCTGCTAATCTGACCGGACCTTTTAAACTACTGAATGCTAGAGAGAGCTCCGACATATTGCAAAATAAGGTGTTAGAGTCCTCTCTAGCATTCGAGGGGTTAAAAGGCCCATTTAAATAAAAGGGTATTTGATTTGCTCCCTGTGGTACAGTTGGTTTAGCCCAGAATTGATAGACTTTGCATTTATACAGAATTGAAACAGCCATGTTCTTGTGCCCCAGAGCCACTGTCCGTTTATTAATTCCTATTCAAACTTAACCCTTTGAGTGCCAGAGGTGTACGGAATCCATGCTTTGCAATGCATTCTGTACCCCTCTGGCACTCAAAGGGTTAAGAAAGAAGTCTAATAATGAACACATAATTAGAATACAATCTCTGATTGTGACAGAAGGCATTATTATTATTATACCCAATGGGCCCATCTCAAGCAATGACTACTTCCACAATGCAATTTTAACCCCTTGAGTGCCAGAGAGGTACATGTACTCAAAGGGTTTATAAGAATGTAATTTTAGGACTTCTTTAGCAAAAAAAAAACAAAAAAAACAAAAAAAACACACACACACACACACACACACACACAAAAGACATCCAGGATCAGTGCAACTGCTCTATAGACAAGACACCCAATGATTTAAATGGGACTTTTCAACAATCTGAATGTTAGAAGGACCTTGAATGCCTTAGGAACAAAAGCACTGGCATTTAAGATTTAAAAATTTGGGGAATTTTTACTTCACCCCTATGGTGCAGTTGGTTTTCACCAAAATTGCCCAGCTTTTCATTTGTAGTGGAGGCCCAGAGCCTTTAAACCCTTTGCAAAAAGGAGGGGGGGGTGCAACACTTTGCAAAATCCATGTGCTGCACACACCCACTCACCACTGTGCGGCAGACGTCTAGCATCCAATTAATTAATATGGTCTTTATGTGTCTTATGTTAGAATACAGGTCTCCACTGCTTTCAGAAACGAAGGGTGGGCTGGTGAGAAAGCAATGTTCCAGTACTGTACAAATGTCACTAAGCACACTTGTGCATACCTGATATTTAATCCCAGAAAGTTTGTCCATGTAAAAATATAGTCTCCTCCGAAAAACATTCCAATGTAAGTTATTAAAATATTCTGCAATGAAAAAGAAAAAAGTTATGTTCAACTTGTGATTACTTAGAGGTGAATGAAAAATATAGGGTCTATGTTATATATTTTATATATTTATATCCCCATTGTATCTCTCTCTCAAGAGAGAGAGATCTATCTTTATATAGAGATGCATGTATTTAAATTTATATTGAATACACCACAGCATTTAGAAACCAGAAATACAATTTTAGGCACTCGGGATCCTAGACTCCTGGGATTTTTCCAGCCCTGAATTACTGATTGTGCATAAGCCAGTGGTTATTAACTATATAATCCAACCCTGTACTGCCCCTTTAAAAGTAGACCTCTTATATTTAATGAGACCAGAAGCTGTGTATCTACAACTTCTGATTTATTTACAAAAAGGTTAAGAATTTGATAGATGTGATTTAGTAGTTGGGGAATCTAAAAGCAGTGCGGTGTTCAGACAAAGAAAGCAAATTACTCACAACTCCAGAAAAATCCCCTCCCTAAGCTGTTCGAACATATAAGTTTCCTCCATAGGGCCAAAATAAACTAATAGGGAGGAATATTCATGTGTATCAGTTCAAGATGGAAGCTCCCACTGAGGGGAGCATTTGGAATGGTGGTAAATCCTCTTTATTTATACTCATACACTCTGCCTTGCCCATGTCTCCCTAAGGCTCAGACGCAGCCAAGAGACCACTTACGATATAATACAAAACAGTAAATATAAGATACTTATTTTTCTCATGCATTACACTTTGAGTCCAAAAATGAAGGTCCATGAAGAGCCTCCTCTTCCCATCCACTAACACTAGAGGAAAATGGACTTATGTGTACTGTACTTCCCTTTTTCCAAAATGGTGAGGTGGCTCTCCAGCCAACTGCCACACAACAGAGGCCCCTACCTCCAATATGGGGGGGGGGAAGGCTTTTTAGACAAGTGCCCTTCCTTTTGGCCAGAAGATACATTACCATATGGCTCCTGTGTTCCATAAGAGAAAGGGGATTCTGTAAACTCAAAAATCGCCCTCTTGTCCATTTGTAATCAAGGTAATCTACAGGTCCATTTAGCTGGTGGTGGTGGGTGGGAAAGACCTATAAAAGTGGATTGATGGAGCTCCGGTCCACTTGAATCTCAACCTACTTTACGGCAAGCTTACCCTGTTTGAATGCAGGTTCATAAAGATACAGATATTTAAAATTTTCATGGTTTTAAACTAGGCAATTAATTCCCAAGTTGTTTTCCCTCACATAATTCTTCAGAGGCCATTTTAACTTAGATAGGAGATGGCAATATGCATCAGACAGGAGATGACAATATGAATTAGATAGGACTCGCTTGAAATGAGGCACATTGGAGAGGTAAGCGAACTAAAACATACTATGTCCAAAATAAAATAAAAAAAAATTATCTATATATCTATATCGGCTATCTAGAACAGGGGCATCCAAGTTTTTTCAATTGGGGGCCCACATGATTATAAATAGATATGTGCAAGCTCCACATTTATTTATTTATTTATTGCCCAAAGTGGTGATTTATATCCTGCCAGCTATTCAAGATATGTATTTTATTAGCAGTGATAAAAAGCAGTACAAAAAAAAAACAAAAAAAAAACAGTTCCTATAAAGGTGCAGTGATAGATCTAGTGCTAATCACATATCAAGTCAATGAAAAAATGGATGTCTCAGACAACTATTCTCAATCTATTCTGTAGCTAATTAGGGCAAGGTGGACCACAATTGGCCCACGGGCTGCATGTTGGACGTCAGAGCTAGAAAATAGGAGAAATAAAAAATGGTCAAAGTTTTAGCAGATAAATCCTTCAGAACTTGCCTGTTTGTGGACTGGAGTTGAGAAATAGGATCTTAGATTTTTATATTATTTAAACATAAAGTACATCATGTCTCCACTTACTTTAATACAACCAACTATAGTTGTTGTCAGGGCAGAATTATAATGAGTGCAAAGGACTGTAGAATACATAAGAACAAATCTGAAAAAGAAAAAAAGGGAGGGGGAAAAAAGTGTTAAATAGGAGAGAGATAGATCATCATAACATCCATAAATTAGTGCATCATTGGCTACACTGTGCATCGATGTGGCCTATTCAGTATTGTGCTTTACAAAACACAAACAGAACTTTAGAAAGTTATATTTACCCACATTACAGCACATTAACCCAGTGAGGAACAGAAGAGTGTGCAACACATCAAAAAGCAATGAGCTGCACACTCCTCTGGACCTTAAGGGGTTAAAAATTCTAAGTAATAAAGAGAAAGGCAGCTACAGACCAGTGCTGAAACAATGTAATGCCTTAAAGTGGACCTTAACGGAACCAGCTTTTTGTCGCATTAAATCAGTATCCACCAGAAAAGTGGAATACACAAACGGAAAGGAATAATCATGCAAATCCTTTCAAGATGGAGGCTCCCACTGAGTGGATAAGTTGGAAAGGTTAAAAGATCCCCTTTGAAGTAGTGGGATACAGTAAAAGGAACAACTACCTTGACAGAGAAATCAGGGGAGCTGTCCTCTTTAAAATAAAACGTAAGCCTTTGTGAGACAGAGAATTGTCCAGTGCATTGCAGTGGGTTGGACACCCCTCTGGCACTTAAATGGCTACCTTTCATAACCAATCTATAAAGCCAAAGCTTAAAAAAAAAAAAAAAAAAAAAAAAAAGTGAAAACCTCAGTTGTCAAGAAAGAACACAGAATCACTGCCAGGATACTGTCAAACTATCCTATGCTATATAAAAGTAACAGGCGATCAGATTCACTAAAGGCCACATGAGGTCATCAAGTCCAACAAAGGGCTTCACATTATGGATAAAGATTCTAAGTAGGGGTTTGAAAAGTAGATTAACCCCTTGGGTACCAATGTGGTCTCCAGAGAACAGACTGTTGAGTCACAGGAGAAGCCTCTGAGGGCCATATGTGATCCCAAGGTCACCTGTTGCCCAACACTGGCTTAAAAGCAGATGGAAGATAAGCAGAAATTGAGAAACCACCCTTCTCAGCTAGTTACTTTCTAACAGGTGATCAACTGGAATGGATGCCTCATTAAAACACAAGCCCTTCCCCAGCTTCTAATAGAACAAATGTATGATGCCAGGTGAACACCAAGTGACAAAATTTAAATCACTTATCCATAAGTCTCACAATTTGTTCCAAAAAGTTAAGGATGTCACTGACCCGTGGGATACTTATTTGGCCCTAAAAAGTGGATTACATTTTGCCCTATTTCATGAATGTGGTGCAGAAGGGCGGGGGGGGGGCCAATAAGTCTGTTATGTTGCGAAATGAACGTTTTAGTTTAGTGGACATTTCTGCAGCGTGGTCACGATTTGCTTTGGAACTAGCACAATTTGCTCTCTTTAATATTCAAAAGGTGTTAAAAGCCCCATAACACCCCCTCCCCCCAAAAAAACACACACGCACATTTGTTAAAATCAGACACGGAAGCATACCAACTGACAACTACAATAGAACATACCCCATTACACAGGAAAGTGTAAACTCCAGGATAAACAAGAAGTCACTCCACCCTTCATATTCCATAGCCTAAAATAAAGGAAAACAAAATGACTTTCTATACTTTGTTTCAGTCACACTAAGACTGTGTCCATAAAAGGAACTATGCCATGTATCAGTTGCTGCAATTAGATTCCCAAAAATAGCATTGCAAGCCACATAAGAGAAGCCCCAACACTTAATCATAGATTCAGAATGCAGTAACATTCCCGGGTCTGACAGTTGTTGCAGGGGATGTCTCTGCATTGTGGCCTACGGGGCTGAAATGCAAAGACACGGACACATACTAGTAATTGAACTGATGAGACCAGGAATTGCCGTTTAAATCACTAGGCCTTGCACAAGGCATCAGGCAATCAGGTGTGTGGCTTATGTCATCATGTCCTATGACAGTCAGTCTGGATGCCTTTAGGCTTACCCACTTTCTAACCATATAGCAAGAGACTACAATTCCACAGAATGAAAATCACGCAGAATGGCTTAAAGGGGATATTACACACATTATGTGCCACAGATTAAGCCCCATTATACATGCACATACTTTCAGTTAAAGTTCACACAGAGTTGGAGCTATTTGAGATGCATTCTATTTGCTTTTTGAATTTGCTTGTCTAGTTCAAATAGGAAAGGTCTTAACCCTTTGAGTGCAGAAAGGTATCAAACAAATTGCAACACAATGCGTTGGATACCTCTAAGGCACTCAAAGGGTTAACCCCTTTGTGCGATAGTGTATCCGCTCCAGGGTCTGAACTTCTTGTCTGTATTGGCAGCACCTAAGAACTGGAGTCATTTTGGAGCAAACTAACTGATCCATAGAGGACAAATGCAAATTCCCATTGATTGAAATTGGGCTTTTAACGCACTGAATATTAGAAGTCTCCAACATTTAGGGAATTTTATTTTAATCTATTTTGTCCCCCATGGTACCCATGTTTACTCCAGTTATTATGATCTCTGCCTCCCTGTGTATATTTGGTGCCTAATGGAAGGTTATTGCAGTACATCAGAGAAAACACTGGATACACAGAAGGGCAGCATTGACTTACTAGCAGGAAATGCAATAAGGGGATTTAGCCTGTTGAATGCTAGATTAGAATACAAGGACTAACAGACTGAACGGATAGTTCACTGTTGCACAGTGTATATATACATCAATCACGGATATCGCTGCACTGGAAAGAGTAACATTTTATTTGTGTTGTGCTTGATGATAAAATGCATCACTCTTCCTTTGCAAAAAAAAGCCCGAAAAGGATATTTTTCTCACCGATACTACAATTTGTCTCCCACCAGACAGACCTGAAAGCAAGAAGGCAGGAGTGTCGTGTTGGATTCTAAAATAATCAGGTTTGGGTATCCCTCATATGAGGGGTATGCACTTCCAGTCCTTCAACACAGACCAGATTTTAAAGCAGAACTACCACCCCACAACATCTTTAGTTTAGTCGCCAGAATTATTACCTTATTTAATAGATTTATGCTTTCTTCCATAGTTGACAGTACCACGGAACGCGGACATCCTGCCATAGTGATGTCCGTGCGCCTGCGCTGTCAGTTCCTTTTGGAGCTGGCCGGCTCCTAGCAACGCCTCCTAGACCCGGCTGGGACTGACAATGCAGGCGCGCGGATGTCACTATGGCAGGATGTCTGTGCTCCGTCCTGCCTGTCACCATGGAAGAAAGCTCATAAGCCTTGCAGATGGTAGACCTAATCCAGGATGCAATAGTCATCTTAGACGAAGCCAAACCAGCCCTGGGACCCTCAAGGATGACAAATAAAGCATCAGTCTTACAGTGCACACAGAACTTTAGGCAACGTACCTTCCTGGAAGGTACAGAGAACAGCCTTATCCTTGTGAAACACCGGGAAAGGTGGTTTGCAGGACAAAGCCTGCAATTCAGCAACTCTGTGGACAGAGACCACAGCCAAAAGGAAGGCCATCTTCCACGTCAGAAGGCAGAGAGGAATGGTAGCCAAAGATTCAAAAAGAGGTTGTTGCAAGACGCCTAAAACCAGATTAAGGTCCCACTGTGGAGTGGAAGCCTTAAAGGCAGGGAAAGCATGTGCAACACTCTGAAAGAAGACACTGATATCTGGCAACATGGCAACGTGTCTCTGGTAAAAGACAGAGAGCCGAGGTCTAGACCTTCAAGGAACAAAGGTTAAAGCCCTTGTTCACACCATCCTGCAAAAAGGACAGAATGGACAGAAGATCAAACTCCTGTGAGGACAGATCCTTGTACACACACCAAGAATGAAAGGTAGAGAAAACCCTGTGGTAGGCTTTAGAGGAAACATGCTTCCTGGCTTGGATCATTGTGGAGACCACCTCAGGAGAAAAGCCCTTCCTCCTTAAGATGGAGGCTTCAACAGCCATGCCATCAAAGCCAGATTGTCCATATCCTCTCTCCAGAGGTAAGCCTGAGCTCCAGGATATTGATGGGCTGGAGGGTCTCCTCCACAGTCCATCAACCCTGAACCCCCAGGTGACCCAGGACAGCTCCCCAGCTGTAAAGTCTGGCGTCTTTCGTCACCAATGTCCAGTACAACAAAGGATATCTCTTTCCTCAATTTGGAGCTGTCCAACCACCAGAGGAGGTCCTGTGTCGCCTCCTGGGGAAGGGAGACCAGATTACCCCGGCAAGCCCACATAATGAACCTCTGAAGCTCCCTGGTGTGATCCATGGAGTACTGACTCGTCTCCATGGTGGATATTATCTTGTCCACTAGGGATGAAAACTTGCATACCGGGGCTGCAGTCCACCCCAGAGCCAGGGACATCTGGTTCATAATCTGCGTAACAGAATCATCTGTCAGAGAGACCATGCACTGACAGATGTCAAACCGTAGACCTAGGAAAACCAGGTCCTGAGAAGGAACTGGGACAGATTTGTCCAGTTACAGAATCTACCCATGCTGGAAGAGGATCTGAGCACATTCCTGGACCTGGCTGTCCAGAAGATCCCTGGAAGGGGCCTTCAGCAGAAGGACATCCATGTACGGAGTCACCTGAATCTCCTTGGTGTGAAGGAAGGCAATCAATGTGCCTAAGAACCGTGTAAACACCTGAGCAGCAGTGGTGAGCCCAGAGGGCAGAGCGGTGAACTGAAAGTGCAAGAGAACCGGAGGTATTTCTGACTGTCTGGATGAACTGGAACATGCAGGTACACATCCTGCTAATCCAGAGAGCCCAGAAATTCCCCTGGACATATCGCTACAATGACAAAGAGCAAAGACTCCATCTTGTAACGAGTATGGACCACAAAATAATTGAGGCAATTGAGATCCAGGATAGGGCGCCTGCCGCCATCCTTCTTGGGAACTAAAAAGAAGTTTGAATAAAAACCTAAACCTCGCTCTTGTGAAGGTACCAGAACTAGAGCTCCCTTGTCCAAGAGAGCCTGGACTTTTCTTGTCCCAGAGGTGATCAAGAACAAAAGAATCTGAAATGAGGCAGGGATATGAAGGGAATACTGTAACCTCCTGAAACCACCTGTAATACCCACTGATCTGCAACAGAGCCTGCCCAAATGCTTGAAAAATGCTGCAGGCGACCACCCACAGGGAGAGGCGGACCAGGGTGGAGGAGAGTAAGGGAATCCAAGCCCTGCATAGGATACTCAGCCAAAGAGAGAAAGAAAATGGCGTCCAAACTCAGAGCCAACGAGAGAAAAACCTGCGAAACGGGCATTATGGGAAATGTAGTTTCTCCCTTTGAGGTACACAAAAGCAGAGCCTGAACCACCCAGGGACCCCAAGACACTGAGGATGTGAACAGGAATGCAGGACAAGTGGAGACGAGAAGGATGAGCCCTCTCTCAAGAGATATGTCCCAAAGCAGTCTGTCCCATAGAAGTCAATAGAGCAATAGTGGCCGTGCGATAAAGCAAGCTCTTAAAGGCGCAGAATTAAAAAAAAAAAAAAAAAAAAAAATTGTTAAGTTTGAAAAGTGAATAAAAACCTCCCAATACACAAATAGAACATATAATAATAAAAACTCATGAATCCAAAGGGAAAATGAGATACAAGTCCCACAAATCAATAAAAATGCCCGGGAAGGGGTTAAATGCCACAAACCAGCCCAAAATGCTCCAAAGACCCCAAAGAACAGACAAATAAATACCCAATGTGAGTGCAGAAGTTTTAAGGAACTCCAGAAAAATCCCTGTGCGGAGGGGAACTGTGGGACAAGTGGACCATGGCTCTCGAAGGGTTGCTCACCTTTTTTGCAGGTCTTCTTTCTTCAGATTACCATTCGGAAGGAAGACGCCTCAGAGAGACTCCTTCTGGAGAGAGAGACATGGGTTGCATGCACCTGATAACTGGGCAATCCTCCAGGGGAAGCCAGTAATGGTAATCCGCCTAATGGGGGAATTTGGACACCCCGTATCTAACAAAAAATAATAAAAGTACTAAAAACTAAGCAGAACTGTTCTCAGTCATCTAACCAGGATCTTGTAACAAATCTATCTGGGCAGGGCTAGTGAGGTAGCCCGATATGATGGCGGCGGGGGGGGGGGCTCCTGCACTTCTACAATTTTTCCAGCCCACTGGGAGGAGCTGTCGCCTCCCTTGATACCTGTGAGTTATATTGGACCACAGAGAAAAGGCAATTCCACAATGTGGAAAGAGCAAAGTGTTCCTTGACAGAAAATAAAACATAATAAAATACACCTTTGCAGAAATTCAGCTGGATATAATATTAGCCCTTTAAGGACCAGAGGGGTAATGTAATGAATTACTTTGGAGGGTGTTGGACAACCCCCTCATACTTGAAGGGTTAAGATAAATTTGTAAGACACTATCAGGGACTGTGCAGCTTGTGGGTTTCAGACAGACTGTTCTTTGTTTACTGGCTTATACACAGACTACACTGTCTCTACTGACCCACTCACAATGCCTACATTCTACTCCCAGTGTGTTGGCTGCTTTAAGAAAGGGAGGATTTTTTCCATCAAGGTATTCCAGCTGGCCTGAACCAACCTCTTGGGCATCATTAAAAAAAAAAGTTTGCTTACTGTGCTGCTTACACCAATCAACTTTAGTTTTTCAGAGACTCACACTGCAACAAAATGCAGTGAAAATGTTCAGAAGCCCAAAACGTCAGGTAAGCAATTCTCTAGGAAACGCTTACATTGGGTCGCTCAGTGGAACATACCCCATAGTTTGAGCCCTTTAATATGGTTTATTGAAAAAAATAAACACATTTATATATAAATGTATACTTCATAGGATGTATTAATAGAATAGTTTCAGAAACGCTGAAGAAAATGCAGATAATGATGAACAGTTTTCAGTGCTATATACTAGTGACCAGCAGCATTCAAAGTGTTAAAGGGCCCATTTAAATGAATGGGAATTATTATTTTACTTCTTACCTGTGATGCAGTTTCCATAGAGTATATCAGCTTCTGCCTTTATAATATCTCCTAGTAAGAGTTTTACTAGTGTACAGAAAACACGTGTAAGACATTTACCTTGTGGATATCTCCAGTGACATAGGCAATGCCCAGCGTAGGTAAAATCATGAATAATGCATTATAATAAAGCAGACCATATTTCCCAAGTTCCTATAAAAGCAAAAAGGTTTGTCAAAATAAATCTATGCAGTATACAGAGATATATACACACATTGTTTATTTTTAAATATGGGTAAAGTGTGGTACCATGTTAGCCATAGAAAATGCAGGAGACTCTACAAGTCTCCTTTATTTTTAAAGGAACAGTCATAACGAGATTGTAATGTCATGCTATAAATGAAGATCTGATTATTCCTTATATTATTAACAATGCTTATATCAGTATAGTTTTTTTACTATTACTATATTTTAAAGTTTGCCCTTCCCGCTGTCACTCTTCTTCTCTCAGATATGAAATCCGGTCTCTCTTACCCAAAGAGATTGCAACGAGGGACAATATTGTCCGTGTCTGTATAAGGAAAACATTACCCCACCTTTGATGAAGGGAGCAGGGTTTTCCTTATGCTGACACAATATTGTCCCTAGTTGCGATCCATCTTGGCTTTCTGATCTGAAGGAAGAAGAGCGACATCGGGAAAAGGGGCAGGAGGGGGAAACTTTAAAAAATATAATTAAAAAGAAACTATAGCGCTATGAACATTGCCAAAGGATAAGGAATAACTGGATCTTCATTAATAGCATTACATTACCATTTCTAAACAATGCACACACAGGGTTTTTACTGCCAAAATAACCCTTTGAGTGCCAGAGAGGTATGCAACACATTGCTCTGCAATGCGTTGTGTGCCCCCTCTGGCACTCAAAGGGTTAAACAAGGATGCTTCCACTGAAGGAAAATGCAGATTTTCCAGTGGTATTCCTTTAGATTGTTAACATCAGAGCCCTCTAGTGGCCACATCTCAAATAATTATTCTTTTGCAGTATATAGGAGAAAGGAGTCAATGACAATTCCACAGAATGTTATAGTAACAGCTTTATCACTTCCTGGTGGTTTGAAATTCTGATAAGTAATGCACCTGTTACTTCTCTACAACTTGAATAAAAGATCTACTAGCGGTGGTATCCTTGTTTTAATAAGCAGGAAAAGCCCCCTAACATTATATATTTAATTATTTTTAAATTACAATGTTACTGCTTGTAACCCATAAAGATCAGAGGGTAATATTATTCTCAGAAGAAAATGTTCCTACTTTCAATACGGGACAGCTGATCTGAGGACTTATTGGCAGGCTGTACTTGGGACAAGTCAACATTCTGATAGCCAATCAATGCCTAGAAATACTCACTCACCACATACAGATTTTTTTTTTTTTTTTTTTATATTAACAGTATATAGTATAGTTTATCAAATTATATCACCATGATAACAATTTATCTCACTCCACCCTCTGTAATTCAGAGGGTTGTAAATGTTTTGTATACGATATGAAAGATATAAATATTCCTGTGTTAAAAATAAAAATGAGTATATTCTGGGCAATACACGAACAGAAAGAGCGCAAACCGCCTAGCAAATATCCGTTGGACAATCTATAAAAAGTGCATAGATACTCACACTTTCCAAATAAGGTAGCTGGTGAACCTCAAACCAGCTAAAGCAAACGGGGAATTATAAACTGCCCCGATACAGTTATCACCAGGCAAATACGGATCCACAGTCTCATTAAAAAAATCTTTTATTAAAAAACATTATGCCTCATAATGAGATAATAGCGTTATACATATAATATAAAAGCCTAATAAACATTATGCCTCATAATGAGAAAATAGCATTATACATATAATATAAAAACCTAATAACGCGTTTTTGGGGCTCTACCCCTTTATCAAATTACACAGGCAATGTAGAAAAACAAACAAACATCTCACCTCCATGCCCCCCATTCCTTAAATGCCCAGAAACCCAACGTACCTCTGGCAGAATGGCCGAATTCAAACTGAAAACTCGCGAGAACAACGTCATCGCGCGACAATAAGAAACCTGGGCAAACCAGTTACACCATAGGAAATAAATAAAAATGCCCACAATTCCCACTGATTTAAAGTGGGTTTTTAACCTCTTGTATGCTAGATGTTGCCTACACATTCAGAAGCAATATGATAGAGACCTAAAATTTGGAGTGGAGGGGGTTTAAAAGCCCAGTTTAAATTATTTGTATGGTGTAGCCATTTGGTGCGAGAATTACACCACCTTTCTTGTGGGCATAAAGCACTAATACTAGTTATATCCTGTTGAATAAGAAATAGTTCAATAAACTGGTAGAAAAAGTAAAAAGACAACAAGGGTTAACATCACTTACTTTTGAGTCTAGTTTCTGTTTCACATATGCACCATTCGCTGCAGTTAAGACATCATTAACAAGGATAAATATGTACCCTTCAAGGTCAAAAGCCAGGTCCGTACTAGGAAGAGAAAGCAATAATGACAAACCATGCAATCTTAATTGAAGCAATGCATTGGAGACCCTCTAGTATTCAAGGGGTTAAAAAAAAAAAAAAAGCAAAGTGAATAAAAGGACATTTTGGGAATTATCTTTTTGCTATTGTTTAGTTGGTCTGCTCTAGAACTGCAGTTTTTTGGCTTGCTGCTTAAGGCCCAAAATGTGCTATAAAATTATCCTGTATACCTGCAAATACGTTTACATTGTGGAGTTTTTGGTTTCATATTGCGTCAATTTACACATAATTAAATTTCTACTAGTTGAAAAGCCTGTGTACACAGGCCACAGTGCCACCCAACAACCTTGGCTGTTGGCCGGATCCTCTCTGGTCACTGGCCATGCTGCAGTCCTGCCCGAAAGCGCTGCAGCCGATACGGTGCTGGGAGCTCCGAATTCAGACCATAGTCCTCCCTGTGCACATTCCTGAGACCAAGCGGTCCCAGGAAGGTGCGCAGAGAGGACTTTGGTCTGAATACAGAGCGCCCCACTCCATATCAGCCACAGCGCAGGCAGTCTCTCTACTGCGCATGACTGCAGAGCGCGCAGCAGCAAATTATTATATAGGATAGTTGCTGTGAACTTTTGAGTGACAATGATAATGGGTAGTAAATATTTGTTAGGAACGATACAGGTTTTGGGGCTTTCCTTATAAAACACAGGTACTACCACCGCTGGCAGCAGATTATTATTTTTGCGTTTGACTTTAAGGCAGTGGTTCTCAGCCTTTCAAGACACCCCTAACACACAATCTGTACTTTTCAGGGAACCCCTAAAATATTATATGTAATTTTTCAAGGGTATGATGAAGGTTACAAACTATAGTTCTAAGCACATTCAGAATAATAAAAACAAACTGTGCATATTAATTTCCATAAATACACATTTTATTGTCAACGTTTACATTTTTCTAATAAAAAAGGGGCACCCTGGTTAAGAAACACTGGTTTAAGGCCTCTTTCACTCCCTGCAACAATTCTATCACCCATATAGTTTCAGTGTCACCTCTCTACTATGTTCCACAACAAATCCAGCATCTCTCATGGATAGCCCAATATTACTGGCTGACACCCACATTGGTGAGCCATTCACTGGAGGTTACTATATACATCTCAACCTCCACCAGAACTTGTGTGGAAGATCTGCCGGTGGCCCCATAGGCTGATATGCAGACTTTCCTTACTGAATGCGATGGTCAACAATGTGAACGGCACTATAGCACAGCAACAGGTGACATAACCAAGACAGCATCGCTGCATTAGTGTTCTCTGTGAGAAAGGGGCATCTGTTATTGACATGGCTTCAGAGGCTTTTTAGCTATGCCTGAAGTTTATTGTGCCACACCATCGCCGCTTCACTCTGGCTGGCAATAAGGCTGATGTAGTAAGAAGAGATGGGGTAATTTGGGGGTGGGGGGCAAGTACTGGCTTATCACAGTAGGGCTACCCATACAATCTACGGTCTTGGCACCCTAAGGGTTAAGGAGCAGATGAGTGCGCAACACCATGCTTCTCAGTGGGCTAATCCAGGGGTTTTACTTGCTACAAAGATGTGCCCCATGGACAGGAGAGGATTTTGCAACTAGTAAACACAAAACAAGTCTTCAAATGACATGTGCTGGCTGGAAGTACAGGCCAACTTCCTGGATGTTAGCAACATCTCTAATATAATGTTTTGCAAGGCGCTGGAGAGGTCTTTTTAGCATCAAAAAGGGTTAAAAAGGCAATTCAAGTTTGTTTTTTAGGCTTTGGGTTTCTTTTAAAGGGATAGTAATACTTAAATATTTCTAATTCCCATATTGTAGCTATGGTAAAAAGATCTGATTTGTCCCTAGGTTCATCCCTCAAACCTTTATGGTTTGAGAGATAACCAAAACGCAAAGTCCCCCCCCCCCCAAGCCAGCGTTGAACTGAATGCAGGGATATCTGGTCTTATTTGCATCAGACGGCTCTGCAGCTGAGCGGATATCACGTTAGTAAAAAAATAATTATTTCACTGAAATGGTCTTCTGTGTGCGCTTACAAACCAAGCACATGTAGAAGACCGTTTCAGTGAAATTTTTTTTTTTACCAACACGATCTCAGTTCAGCTGCAGAGCCACAAGCCTGTCGTACGACAGACTTCCCCTGCAGTCAGTACAACGCTGATTTCAGGGAAGGGGGAAACTATGCCTTTGGTTATCTTTCAAACCATAAAGATTTGAGAGATAAACCTGGGGGCATTTCAGTTCTTTTTACCATAGCTACAATATGGGGATTAGTAATATTTAAGTATTACTATCCCTTACAAGGGATAGTAATACTTCTTTTTAACTTTATTTTATTTTGTAGGCATTAAAAAAAACATGAAGAACTATATAATTCTTATCTCTCAAACTTTTAAGAGATATTCACAAGCAAAGTTTCCCCTCCCCGCCACTTTTACCTAGTGTAAGCCATCTCTTCTCAGATGTGGAATGCAGTCCATAGACCAGACAGATAACAGAAGGGGACAATCTTCTTCCTGTGAAAACCCTGCCCCCCTTGACAAGCTTTCCAGGTTTTTCCCTTATCTTAATTGAAGATTGTCCCTCTCTGCAGTCTACCTGGGCACTTCCCTTCTGCTCTGACTGAACAGTGTTACATCAACTACAACTCTGACAGAACTGAAATAACACTCTCCAAAGTCCAAATACTATGATGATTAATTAGAGCTGTTTTTATTATGAAACATTACTATCCCTTTAAATGTGAACCAAAACGTATTTGATATACAGTTATTCTGAAGACCCGCAGTAGCGAGAACCTGGTAACCCACACTTACCTGGCCGCTATGAATGCACCAATTATCATAGCAAATACTGTCATCTGAATGCTGCGAGAAAACTTCTTCCTACATAAAGACAAGAGGAAACAAAATAAGCAGGTATTGGATCTATTATTGGTAAACATATGGGGGGTGCAAAAGTGAAATGGGAGACAAGGCAGAAGGTGGATATAAAACAGGGCATATGTATAAAAAGAAAAACATATGGAGCATTTCTGAGGCAAACCAACTGAATCTTACGGAAAAAAAATCCCATTGATTTAAATGTTTTTTTAAGCCTTGAATAATAAAGGTCTTGGCATCCTCGCTAGAATTTAAGGGTTTAAGATATCAGTCAATAGGGACTTTAATTTTTTCCCTTTGGCATAGCTGGTTTGCCTATGGCCCTTTGATTTACAGCAGGGGTGTCAACACGAAATCCTCCAAATGTTGCCAGATTGCAATCTTCATAGCCAGTTATGGGGAGCTGTAGTCCAGCTTCTGTTGCACAGCCCAGTTTTTACAGTGTTACAAAACAAAAAAAGCCCCAAATGTTCCATGGCAAAGGACAAGAATATTGGTAAAGCAAAGCAATCTGTTTGATCTTCCTCTAGCACTCAAAGGAATAATCATACCTTACCCAGGTGGGATTTCAAACAGTGGGAGGTGGAAAAGGAAACATTGGAAAAGTCCATAAAGAACATTTCTCAAGCATCATATTTTAAAGGAGCAGTAAACCTTTTTATGAAAACCTACATGTTATAGGGACACTCTCACTGCTGTCAGTTGTTTTATTCATAAGATCTTACAGTTCAAATAATCAAGAAGTGAATTTACTTTGCGTTTAACACACACACACACACACACACACACACACACACACACACACACACACACACACACACACACACAAACACACACACACAAACACACACACACAAACACACAAACACACACCTTGCCAATGATCCACACACTGATATAATCAGAATCACACATACAGAGCAAAGTTCCCAGCAAATTGCCACAGGAACCAAATTTGACTTTTTGCCAATCTCTGCTGAAAACTCCAATTTATGAATGTCCTTCTGGAGTTTCAGAGAATTATAAGCAAAGATGAGATAAAAAGGGGACATAAGCTTTCTACTGAGAAAGTCTTTCATTCCTATGATGCCTATCTATAAAGGGATAGTAATGTTTCACAAAAACAGCAGCTCCAAAAAAATTGTCCCTCTCTGCCATCCATCCTGACAGTCTTGCTGCTCTGAGGTGAGCAGTGTTAAATCAGTAGAAGGGGCGGGAGGGGGATACTTTAACATTCAATTACTCTTGTACTACAAGTCTGACAGTAGTGAAAGTACATTCTCCATGACCAAAATACTATGAAGATTAATTGGAGCTTTTTTTTTTTTGTGAAACATTACTATCCCTTTAAATTTTTCAACTTTGTGCACAGACTTCATAGAATAGCGCAGGAATTAGAGGATTTCCTCTCACTGGAGCCAGGGCCTGATTTACATATCAGGAGCGTGTAGGCACAGAAATCTAAACTTGCCCCCACCATCAGCTCCATGTTACCCTCACATTGCCCTCCATCAGCTCCACATTGCCCCCACCATCTCCAAATTGCCCTCACAATGCCCCCCTTCGGGTCCAACTTGCCCCCACCATCTCCATGTTGCCCTCACATTGCCTGCCTCCCATTGTCCATTTCCTACCTCCCTGGCAGGAGATCTGTTGTCTGTGCCTCCTTTGGTACAGTCAGTCATGTGGTCTCCTGTTCAGGAATGCAGAGCGTTGGGAGATGATGTCATCTCCCAGCGCTCTGCATTCCTACAGAGCCGAAGAGGGAGCTTCAGCAACCACAGGGCTGACTGTACCAAAGGAGGCACAGACAACAGATCTCCTGCCAGGGAGGTAGGAAACGGGAAGACCTCCTACCAGGGAGGTGCAATGCGAGGGAGCGGGAGCCGGTGCAGCCAGCATGGTGGCCATTTTTATTTATTTATTTATTTTTTTAATCTTTTCAAAGAAAAAAAAAAAAAAAAAAAAAAAAAAAAAAAGTATCCCATTGGCAGGCGCCCCTCAGTGGCGTGCGACTGTAGGCAGGTGCCTACTTTGCCTTATGGCAAATCCAGCCCTGACTGGAGCGTTACTGCAGCTTTAACCCCCCTTAAATCACGGGTGCCCAAGTTTTTTCCTCCAGCGTTACCAACAGCCCAGGATTTAAGGATTTCCCTGTTTAGCACAGGTGGGTCAGTAAAAACATTTGACCCACTGATTAACCTATCTGTACTTAAAATAAGGAATATTTTTAAATCCTGGCCTTATGGTAGTACTTAAGGACTGAACTTGGGACTTACCAACCTTAAAAAAAGTATAATCCCAATCTCCAGACCTTTACATATACTTTTGGTGTAGTCTAATAAACTAGAAAAAGGTATTACAAAACTTATCAGCAGGAAAAAAGTTTCTAAGAAGAAGCATTAATAATCTGCTGATTTCCCACAGCTATTGTACTGTCTTTTTCCAAAGCAATACATGTTCACCAACCATATGGACAACACTGGCAGATGAAATGCTCATGATGTGGGCATCAGACAATTTTATTTGGCTTATGCAGACATGAATTGGCCAGTCATACCTTAGGGAGATAGAACCACTGGGATAAAGCTTGTTCAAAGCTTCATAACATCTGCAGTGAGGTCACCTATGAGATCAGTCTGTGAACCTGCCCATGCCAGATGCCATGCACTCAAAACGTGGGCCAAAAAACAAAGTGGTGTTCAGAGGACATTTGTAGCGACAAGACCATTCAAAAACATGAAATAGTACTAGCACTGTCCAAGTAATATGTATGATTTTATTTTGCATTGACGCCCCCACCAAAGAAAGGAGGAGAAAAAACAAAACAAAAAAAAAAACCAAAACCACCTTCTTATTCTTTATTTTAGAGGTCAGAAATTTTTCCAAGAAAGTCGGTCTAATAGTTCTACTGTCTGTTGCTTTACAGCAGTATGTAAATCATGCAGCCCCTAGCCAAATCAGCTGCAGCCCCAAATATTTGTGACCCAAATTCAGTACTCGATCATTTTGGTTTGCTGCCACCTTCTAGAGCTGGGGTAGACAGCCTTTAGCTCTACAGTTTTTGGCTGGCTTGTGATAATGGTAGTTGTAATCTCCAACAGCTTGAAAGACAAATATTAAAATATCCCTGTTCTAGAGGGATCATTATCGGTACTACCACAGCAGATCAGCAAAACCATTTACATTTCATCCCTCTCTAGACCTCCCCAACAAAATAATAATGCATTAGCAGACATTATTGTGTATATGAAAATGTGCTCTGTTACACTGACTGAGACCAAAGTGTGTGCACATGTACACAGACACACACAAACACACTCTTCTCCTAGGTCTCAGTCAGTGTGATAAACAGGACTTTGTGCATAATTATTATTTCCATAAACATACATTAGAAACTCGACTAACATTTTTCAAATTAGTCATAGAAAAAAAAAAAAAATAAAATAAAAAATGGGGCACCAGCAAAGTACACGGCACCTTGATTAAGAACCACTGCACTAGAGATATAAAATAGATTTAACAAAACCTCCAAGAAAAAAAAACACCAACACATCTTACTTGAGCAAGAATCCTTCAGCCATCATTGTAAACAAGATTGAGAATCGCCTGAGGACCGTGAACATCGGAAGACTGCAAGACAAAAACACATAAATCTGGTTATTAAATCTTGTACATACTGTATTTTAATTCAGATTCTGTTAACACAGAAATGACTAACCTTTTGAGTGCCAGATATATCCAATGCATTGCCTTGGATACCACTCTGGCACTCAAAGGGGTTAAAAGGGAAACATTCATGAGGGGGAAGGTGTTCTTTGCCTGTAAGGGCCACATTTATCAAGTAAGAGGTGCAATTATGGGGCAAACAAATTGCCTCATAAGAGAAACAAATCCCCCAAATGCTCACTGATTTAAATTGTCATTTAAACTCCTAAAATGGTAGAGAGTTTACAAATGCATTGTGAAGCATTCAAGGGATCCCCTTATAAGTTAATGGTAGTTTCCTTTTGACCTTCTATTGCACTTTGATTCCTCCAGAATTGTAGATCACCGAATACAGCCCTTGTACCTCTACAGCTTGATATCTTTCGTTTTTTTTTTTTTTTTTTTTTTGAAGCACAAACCTTCAGCCCCATATTCAGGTAATTCAGGTCATTTAAACTCCTAAAATGGTAGAGAGTTTACAAATGCATTGTGAAGCATTCAAGGGATCCCCTTATAAGTTAATGGCAGTTTCCTTTTGACCTTCTATTGCACTTTGATTCCTCCAGAAATTGTAGATCACCGAATACAGCCCTTGTACCTCTACAGCTTGATATCTTTCATTTTTTGTTTTTTTTTGAAGCACAAACCTTCAGCCCCATATTCAGGTAATTCAGGTCATTTAAACTCCTAAAATGGTAGAGAGTTTACAAATGCATTGTGAAGCATTCAAGGGATCCCCTTATAAGTTAATGGTAGTTTCCTTTTGACCTTCTATTGCACTTTGATTCCTCCAGAATTGTAGATCACCGAATACAGCCCTTGTACCTCTACAGCTTGATATCTTTTTTTTTTTTTTTTTTTGAAGCACAAACCTTCAGCCCCATATTCAGGTAATTCAGGTAGCTTAAGAGGAGCAGTTATGAGACAAACCAAACGTACCATAGAGAAAGAAATTTCTTGAATGTCAAAGAACTACAGATATCTATAGCATTCAAGGGGTAAAATGCCTCATCTAAACAAATGGGCATTTGGGAAGTTTTATTTGCCTCCTATGGTGCAGTAGGTTTGCTCCAGAACTGGTGCACTATCCCCTTTATTCATAAGGCCTATAAAGTCTTTTGCTTATTGTGTGGGGGTGAAAACTAAATAAACATACCTAAAGTGTTGCATAGCACATACAGACAAAAGCAGATACTGTTAAAAAATAAAAATACATAAATAGATATGACTGCTACATGAAAGACAGCTGCCTAGCAATGAGTTTCTACTTACCAAATTAACCCTTTCAATGCCAGTGCCTCTGGCACTGAAAGGGTTAAGAGCGAGCTACTGCAATAGATAGAGTTACTTTTAAACATACATCCTATATTATAATTCGCTAAGGATGTTTGTCAGAAGCCGTCATGCGCAGTACAGACTGCCTGCACCGCAGCTGATATGGAGCGGGGCGCTCCGAATTCAGACTGTAGCCCTCTCAGCCACAGCTTGGGCAGCCTGTACTGCGCATGACTGCAGCGCCGCCAGTGTTGGCCCGTGTACACGGGCTTTAAAACTAGTATATATATATAAAAAATATATGGGCTGTGACTGCCTGCTTCATTGTACTCAGAAAAATACAGAAGCTTGGTGATGTTTTGTTGTAAGTCTTAGTCATCTCCTTCATTATCAATAGGTCTCTAAAGGAAAGTTTCGGAGCTAACCCTTCCCTAGACACAGGCATTATATCACTTAAATTTATCAAGTAAGAAGAAATCTGGTGTTTATTTAACAGGGTGGCGGAGAGAAGAAAACAAAACAAAAAGGGAATTGTGTGAAAATACAGTAGTCAAAACTATGATATTTTAAGCAGCACAGTCATGTAACAAAACAGGAAACTATACTAATTCAAGGTAACGAATAAACACTGCAGTTTTACGAAATGAAAAACCTCCCTTCTAGTAGACAAACTGCCATGTTCTTTCCCCACACTTCACGTATAACCGTAGGCCAAAATATCACTGACATTCAGTGCCCCCCACCCCAGCCACTGGACTTTCATCCATTTACACTAAATGCCAGCACCAGCAGCTTTGTCAAAATCTATAACTGGGGCTTCTCCACCACTTAGGACCTGAATGGTCCACTCTAAGCCGCTCATGTAAATGTAATCCACACCTGACTAAAAATACCAGTTTAGTCTGCTTGATCTCAGCGGCTTCTGAAACACGCTCGTGTCCACCAGCAACATCTCCATTGCTCCCTCTTCATCTTCTCTTGTGAACCCCAACAAGTGCAATGGGACCACTACTTTTCTCTATACACATTAATACTATGTCAGATTGGATAGATAACAGGCACAAACATGTCAAGAACTAAATCAATCCTATTCCACCTAAACACCCCCCCAGTAGTGCCCTATCATGTCACAGTAATTGACACCACCGTAAAAGCCAGTCTCGGAAGGGTTCTTCCTAGGTGTGATATTTGACTCTGCTCTCATTCATGCCAATTCACCCCTTCATTAGTTCCCACAAAATTAAAACTCCTATGCATGCACTCATTCTCCCCCACATGGACTACTGTAACCTTGTATTGCCTATACCCCTAGATTAAAAAGTTATGATGCCACAAGTATACACAGCAAACAAATATGTATTAATTCAAAAACTTGAGAAGAGTTGTCTTTTATGAGGTCCATGCTAGTCATTTTATTTGGGGGGGGGGGAGAGCAGGCTAGGCCACTGCTATTAAGAGTGAAGAAAGGAGGAAGGGGGTAGTGGGCAGTGACAAATACATAGGTTGTTTGGACAAAACCAGCAACAAACACTATCAGGCAGTTCCCCCTCAGGAAACCTAGTCATTTCTCAAAAAGTTTGACAGGCTAACCAGAACTGCAATTTGAAGTCCAGCTGATCAACAATTGGGAGATGCTGAAATTAAAAAAACCCACATGATTTCCTGGCTGATCTAGTGATGAGCATGAATAGGAAGTAATTTTCTGGTGCACAATGACGACACCATTAGTTCCCAACATTGACTACTAAAACCATCTCTCAGCTCTTCCCACTTTCAACTTCACACACTTATTTGAACCATAGGTAGAAACTAAAAGTTCCAGTAGATTAAAAAAGTGGCTTTAAAAGGAACACTGCCACCTACCAATGACCATAAGTTATATACAGAAATATATTATGCTAGCAGCTGGAAAAAAAAAAAAATCTGCGGACTAAAATCTAGTCATACATGCTCTGAGAAAGCAGCAATTTCAGCCTTTCCCAGTACTGATTGATTGTCCAGGATTGTGTGGATTTGGGTCAAGATGAGATATCATAGCCTCAATTCAAGAGCAGTGGGCATTAATCAAAACCAAAATTACTAACCTGGGTGCTCATCTCAAACAGCACAAACATTAAATAAATGTTCCACAATGCTGTTCACCTCCCTGTTAAAAGGGAACGCAAGATAGATAAAGGAGTCAAAATCTGCATCTAGTTAGAGGCATAGTGTGGTTCCCAAGCAGGCTGGAACACCTTTCTTGTTATATATTTGAAATTAGATGCTGAAGGCCAATTCAAAACATCCTGTAATAGAGAGTTCCTCCAGTATGTCCAACAGCAGCACAAACCTTCAAGAGTGTGGGGCTGTTGGAGTTTCCATAGCATTGATGCTGTAGCAGAGAAGTAGTTGGCACGAAGAGAACATTACACGTGACTGCCAGTCTGGATAGTGCCCTCAATGAATCACGCCTAAACTATACCTCTGCCTCTAGCATTTGACTACAACCTCTGGTGTAAAAAAGACAGAACAAGATAGAGATGTTTTGGTGAAAGACAAGACAATGGCACAGTATGTATAAAATGAACCCCTTCAAAGCACTGGAGAACTTACTAGCAAACATAGGTCGAGTTAAAGCGCCATTCTAAAATCAACAGGAATTTTCATTTGTTTCATATGATGCAGTATAGTCACACAATTGCCCCTATGGGTCACTATAAATGATAGATGCCGTACATTCCAAGTCAAGAATGGAACAACTACATCATGGAGTACAAGTAAACGTTTCCGTTGATTTATGGCATTAATATCTTTAATGTGTGAGGTCGCCAGTGCATTGGAAACATCTGCATAAAACGGGTTAAAAAGGTATCATTAAAGTGCAGTCTGTATGTCCCATAATTCCACTTTTACTTTGTGCATATGGCACTAGATAATAAATGCTCTTAATCCCTAAAGTACCAGAGTTGTGAAATGCATTGCTTTGCGTGTTGCACAGCCCCCTGGTCGCAGGATTTCAGGACTTCATCAGAAGCATATGGCCAATAAACTTAACATCTACCTAACTGGTTTATCCAGGTTGTGCAATCTTTCACAGCATGCATGACAAGGGGAATTAACACTTAACAAGCTGACCCTTCCGTGGAAGAGACATGTTGCAACATTCACATATTTAGAATGTTTCATGTCTATTATAAACCCCCCTCCCCACAAAACAGTCTATGCTGCTTTTTTTACCAGCCTGAGGGAAGCAATTTAATCACAGCTCCTTTATTTCTAATGAGTGACCCAGGGGGTGGAAACAGGCTTGCAAATTGTTTTATATATATATATATATATATATATATATATATATATATATATATATATATATATACACATACACACACACACACACACACACACACACACACACGTACTCATATCACAAACATGTTAACTGACACAGCGAGTATTACAAGCAAAATATGTTGCTCTAATATACAGTCACTAAGGTTGATGTTCTAAGGAAGTGGAGCAATTCAATGTTAAGCCAACCGAGTCATAGGAAATAACCAAAATTTCCACTGAATTTAGATTGGATATCTTCAAAAGCATTACTTGACAATGTGCAGTTTTATTATAATATATATATATATATATATATATATATATATATATATATATATATATATATATATATATATTTTTTTTTTTTTTTTTTTTTTTAATTTATTTTAGTATGAAGGTGAAAGCACTCACAAATCGGAAATGTAGGTCTAGAAGAAAGGGGCAACACCTGCGGTACTTGTAACAAATATAATTTTATTGAGGAAAAAGACAACAATGGTCTGAGGTCGACTGTTCGGTGCGCTCAGGCCATTGTTGACTTTATTAATGAGATAAAAGTAAAGATGTATATTTCAAGTTAACCCCTTAAGGACCCTTGACGGTCCTGGTGCATCATGGGTTGGCGAGCCATAGGGACCCATGACATGCCAGGATCGTCATGGAATTCAGGGCTCCCCACACGGCTGCACACCATTTGGAGAGTCCTGAACTGGATTTGCAAAACAGTCCAACACCTACATACATGAACATTGTTCACTTGAAGCTAGCACCTGGAAGTCAAGATTTACAGCAGGTGTATGGAAAATTACAGCTACATTCCTACAATAAGCGTAAACTTACTTTTTAAACCTTTATGTACCAGAGGGGTGTGAAACACATTACAAAGCAATGCATTGCACATTCCTCATCCTTAAAGAGTTAATCATGTGCGTAAATTGTCCTGTTCAGAGAGAATTTATTTAATCTTGTTTGTGATATTGGTACAAACCCAACGTAAGTTAACGGCCTATGATTGGAACACACTGCTCTTATTATATGAGCCCAAAAGACAATCCTGGACATTGAATGAGATCTGAAGCCCTGGAAAAGGCAGGAATGTCAGCTCCTTAGTAAAATACGCAAGACTAGATTTCAGGCTTTGGAAAAATAATTTTTACAGATGCTAGCATGAAGCACAGGGTATTTAAGCATATATAATTTCAGTTCATTTTTTTAGGTGATAGTGTTTCATTAGGAGTTTAGCCATATGTTTGTAATATAAGCAGTTTTTATAGAATTGAACCTTTGTTGGTGACACAGTCTGACATTTTAAGCCAATCTGCAAGGCTGCCATTAGGAGGTTGCTGGCAGTACTATTATATGGGGCCCAAGCAAGCAGGGGTGCCCACCTCCCCAAATCTGACACAGAGGCCCCCACAGCCCCAGTGATGTGCAGGGTGTGTTAATACATGCCTCCAGACAAACAAAGTAGCACCGAAGAGAACTGGAGGCCCCTCTGCCTCTGTTCCATTTCATACTACATAATGGAGAAGTTCCACAGGCTTAGTTTTTGCACTGTAACCTGGAAGTATATGTAAATGACCGTGGGTATGGGGGCCCTGGCTTTACGTTTGGACTGGGCCCCAAGATTTCGGATGAAAGCACTGGTAATTTGTTTATATGCCCGGGCCAATGTTACACCACACACACACAGTTCTGTGAATTAATCTAGGCAGAGCTCACATGCTGGGATCAATTCCAATGGCAAAGGGAGGTACGTCTGGCCTTGAACATCATTTCTTCACAGCATGCAAGTTACCATAAAATGCCACACTAAAAATTAGCCATTTTCTGTAAAATACATTTTTTGCCAATCACAATGGCTACACATTTTAATTCGCTGAAATAAATTTCCACATGTCTTAGGGTAACAAGTGTACTTTAATTCTATGGACCTTATTCACAAAGCAACAGATGAGCAACCAAGCTGCACAAGAGGGAGGGTACAAACATCCCCATTTATATAACTGGGGCCTTCAAAACTTTTGAATACCAGAAAAGAGATACATCGGAAACCCCAATATAATGCAGATGGTTTGCTCCATAATTGCTCTACATTTTTGTGCATATCGCCCTTAGTAGTTCTGTTATTTTAATCAATTAAAATCAAATGCCTAGTACTGTTGTATAAACTATGTAGCCAAGTACAGATCACTGTAAAAACAAGAATGTTCACTTTAACCCTCTGAGTGCCAGTGTGGTAAGCAACACATTGCTTTGCTCTGGCACTCAAAAGGGTTAACCCCGAGTGCCAGGAGGAGTACTCAGTGCATTGCGTTGCCCATCGACACTCAAAGGGTTAAAAGTTAAAATGCAAACGTTCATTAAATCTGGAGCAAAGAACAAGGGCCCATATTTTTACACACACACAAAAAAACCACACAAGTTCAACTGCACAAGAGGACAAATACAAATTCCTAAATGCTCATGCACTTAAATAGAGCTTTTTAACCCCTTGGATGCATTGCAAAGCAATGCATTGGAGACCTGTACCATTCAAGAGGTTAAAAACCCAATTTAAATTTAACAGGAATTGTGTTCATCCCCTATGGGGCAGTTGGTTTACACCAGAATAACTCCATTTTGATTATGTAAATAGGGGCAAAAATCCCATTGATCTCTGGATTTAAATTACCGGTATATGCTTAAACAAAGCTGATGTAATTAGTCATTTTCTGGATTATCTTGTGGCATCTTTAAATCCCGGCCTGTTGCCCTAAAGCAGAGTTTCACATCATTAATCCTCAAGAACCCCTGTTTGATGAACACTTACCCAGTTAAGTCATTCTGTTAAATTACGTGGAGGGAAAAAAGATGTTCTTGTGTGCTTAGCAATAACAGACTATACCTGTACAATAAAGCATTTGCCCTCTAACATAAATATAAAAACTGATGCATACTTAAGCTTCTTTGTGCTGAACAATCCTGTTATTTGATTCCCAAAATACAGAAGAGGTAGTGGAAAGGTCTGAAATGAAAATAAGTTAAAAAGACGTTAAGACTGACATTTTTTTTTTTTACTGGGACATATGTACAAAGATTGTGGCGCAATTTTGGGTTAAACCATCCCCACCATAGAGAACAAAAATTTCCCTTTGATTTAAATTGCTTTTCAATGCACTGGAGCGCCCCCCCCCTCCCCTCCGGATTAAACTTGGAGTGCCAGAGAGGTATCTAAAGCAATACATTGGATACCTAACAGGCCCTCACATGGTTAAAGGCCAGATTTAAATAAGTGAAAATTTGAGGACATTTCTTGCCCCTATGGGACAGAGGGCTATATGTATAAAGTAAAAAGGGGGATTAAGGACATTGCAAACCAACTGCACCAAAGGGGGCTAGTAAACATTCCCATTGATTTAAAGGGATAGTAAAGTTTCACAAAAAAAGCAGCTCCAATTGGTCTTCAAAGTATATGGGCCATGGAGAGTTATTTCAATACCATCAGAGATGCAGTTCAAGAGTAACTGAATGATAAAGTATCCCCCTCCCCTTTTACCTAGTGTAAGCCACATCCCCTCAGATGTGGAATCTGGTCTTAAGACCACACAGCTCACAGCAAGGGATAATCTTCTTACTGTGAGAACAATGAAAATCCTGCCCCCCTTGACAGGTTTTTCCCTTATGCTAATTGAGATCCATCTGGACAGTCTTGCTGCTCTGAGGTGAGCAGTGTTACATCAGTAAAAGGGGCAGAATGGGGAATACTTTATCATTCAATTACTCTTGAACTACAACTGTGACAGTATTGAAATAACACTCTCCATGGCCCAAATACTATGAAGATTAATTTGAGCGGCTTTTATTGTGAAACATTACTCTCCATTTAAGCAAAGTGTTCAATAGGATAAAACAAAAAACCTCCGAATTAAATTGAGCTTTTTGTTTCTGAGTCCTCTTTCATCAAAGGAGACAACAGTCCAGCCTATGTCAGTCTGCATAGTGCATGCCTCATGCCAAATCGGTTTAACCCCCTGAGTGCCAGAGCGGTGCGTTTCTGAATGGAACACTATAGTGCAGGGTTTCTCAGGACACACAAACAGTGCAGGTTTTCAAGATATCCCAAACTTGGGATATTAATGACTTAGTCATTGTGGAGGTTCCATCTGTGCTTAATCAGGGATTTCCCTTAAACCCTGACCTGCTGGTGTTCCCCTAGCACCAAAACAGATTAGCACTGCTGTAGTGAGCAAGCATGTGTAGTAGCCAAAAAAATAGATGCACTGCTCTGTTTCCATATGGCAAAATATATAGTCACAAAACATTTCACTGTCAAATCTGGACCCCTTTCTTTGACAGAGTTGCAGGGAGCTGTATGGCATCCTGCCACCAAATCTATAAAAACAGGGGCATCCAAGTGTTTTGATAAGTGAGACACATAATCAGAAAACCATAAGTGTGAGGGCCGCATTATTATTTTAGATGGATAATGATGAATTATACCCTGACAGCCATTCAAAAATATGGATGTATTGATACAGTAAATATCAATGTTGAGATTTAACCCTTTGCGTGCCATAAAGCTATCCAATCCATTAGATAGCTCTTTGGCACTCAAAGGGTTAACAAACATCTATTCTTAACTGTATGGTACTAACAGGCCTAAGCTCATGTGTGCTACTTAAATTTTGTTTAAAAAAACAAAAACAAAAAAAAACTCAAGATGGGCCACAATTAGCCCAGGGGCCAATCGCTGGACGCCCACGCTATAAACATAAAAACTGATGGGTAACCAATGGAGGAGGAGTGTGCAAGGAATTGGCTGAAAAAGGTCAGAGGCAGAGTAGTGTGCACAGACTGCTTTGCAGTGCAAAAACTGAAGCAAATCAAGAAATGACATCCTGGACTAATTGGAGATGTCATGTCCATGGAGGCAGACATGACGGTCGCTGGCTCCATCCCAAACTGAATCAGGTAGAGCTCATTTACATACTTAAACTATTTAGGACCAGAAGGGTGCACAAAACAGTGTGATGAAAATGCACTGAACTCCTCTCTGGTCTTTAACACCTTACGGACCAGCAGATCTTGGGTACTTTTACCCTTACGGACTACATAGACTACATCCAGGGAGCCAGTACATGCAAGCGATCACATTTACTGACTCGGCGAAAGACAGCCTGAAATGGACTACTCAGGTCTTGGAGCAGTCAGTTTTAGACTCCTTGTATGATCACAGCTCTCCACCAGGAGCGATTTGATCAAAGAAAGTCATGATGTGCCAGGACCATCACCAGTCCCTAATGCACAGACACTTGTGATGGTCCAGGCATGTCACTTGTCCTTAACGACCCATGACGTACATATACGTCATGGAATTAAAGGCTCCCTGCGCGGCTGCACGCTGTTTGGGGAGTCCGGAATCGGATGAGAAAGAAAGAAAGAAAAAAAAAAGCTTGGTGGTCCTTAAGTGGCGGCCGGTCCTTAAGGGGTTAAAGGAATAGCGACCCTTTGTTTTGAATTTACATATAAGTGTATACATACATAATATACACAGACAGATGAAGATGGAAAGAGAAAACAAAAGTAAAAATAAAGTATAGTTCATTTGGCTATGCATATGTACTTGCAGAATGCCAATTAAAATTAAAAATTACTATTCATTTAAAAAGGGTTAATATTACCATGTGCAGTGAACAGAGTTTGTGGTTCTGCTAGTAACAGTCACGTCAGCCTTCCTGTGTATGGTATCCAGGACTGATTGTACAGGAGATGATCTCTTCAAAGGAGCAAGGGCAAATGTCAAAGTGGTCATTACAGTTTTATGGCCATGGTAAGCCAAGTGTGTGGTGGGGGGTTTACTAGAAGGCATAGCTTCTACTTAACCCTTTGAGTACCACTGGGGTATGCAATGTATTGCAATCTATGCACACCCCACTGTCACTCAAAGGATTAATGTTTAAGGAACAGCAGGGTGTACTTCTCATTGCAATGCAAGGGTTAAATTGTGGTTAAAAGCCCATTTTATAATCAATATAAATTTGTTGATTTGCCCCAGAATTATTTTCACTTCTGTATTTGTATAGATGGCCCTTAGATGTAACAACGTACCTTGCGAGGTATGTTCCTGTCAAAGTCTGGGAAATGAACCACCCTCAGAGCCTTTCCCACCCAGAGCACAACCACAGTGGCCAACATCTGTAGAGAACAGAAGAGCATTCAGTGTTACCAGGATCCTAATGCACTGACGAAATAAAGCAGCCTATGCAGCCAACAAGGAACGTTCTTACTGACCTGGCCAAGTCCAACACATAGTGAGGAGGGGAACCTGAAAGAAAAAAAGAAGTGTATGCTTACCAAAACAAAACTGGCATGTGCCACAACTCTGTATTGTATATGATTAAACGCTTTGGGCAGGGCTTTATGTGTGTGTGTGGAACTAGATCACATCTGCTTTCCAGTAAAAAGGAAATGATTGTACCAAATTACACCAGCACAGATAAGTGGAGCTTTAACATGAATGTGCAGGTCCGAAGCCTAGGAATGTCTGTAAAGGAATCTGTGGATGTTATCTGAGGTTACAACATTGCACTCTCACAGCCTCAAATGAAGTACACACCAGTTCAATAAAAGTTGTCTTTTTGTGGTTCTTACAGTTTGTAACATAGTAACAAAACCATGATACCCAAATTATTTCTTCACATGAAAGAACAGGAGGTCCACTTAGCAGAATAAGAGAAGGGGTGTTTGAAGTTTTAATATTGAATCCCCCTTTTTGTTGTCAGTGAGCAACAAAACACAAGCAGAGCTGTATATTTTCATATTGTAAGCCCCCTATACATCTTATGGGGTTTCCTATTGGGAAGCCAGTCCCACTGCCCCCTCACTGACTTGGGGCCTTATACAGAAAGGAAAAGGCAGCAAAATGTGAAGCATACCAACTATAGCATGGGTGGAAAATAGCCTTCCAAAATAGTTACTGATTTAATCCCTTGAACGCTAGAAGGGAATTTTCTTCAAAATGCACTGGAGGAGGCCTGTCATTAATCGATGTAAATGTTCATATCAACCCTATGGGGCAACTGCTTTGCTCCATAATTAACAATTGTGCCAAAGAGAGATATCCAACGCATTGCGGTATAATTTGATACCTCTAAGGCACTCAATGGGTTAAGCAATATGCAGAAGAAAAATTAGGGTAATCATGAGGGAAACCAATTGTGCCATTCTGAAAAATAAAAATTCCCATAGATGTAAAAAAGGCATTAAACCCCTAGAACACTAGAAAAGTATAAACACCATGTTTCCACACTAGTATTTAAGGGGATAGAAGACCCATTTAAAACTAACGAGAATTATTTTTGTGCCTCCTATGCTACAAGTGGTATGCTCCAACAGGGGTGGCAGGGTTTGGCGCTCTAGCTGTTGTTGGACCACAATTACAAGCATACTCAGGACCAGTTGAAGACAGGAGATGAAGAAGAACAAAACCTCCATGGGGGAGATGTATTAAGGAGTATTAAAGAGGTGATAAAGCAGAGATGACTTCGCCAGTGGCGTCCCTTCTCAAAGTCCTACGTTATACTACAGAGTCAATGCACTTGTTCAACTTTGGAGATTTTAGTGCAAAAGCTCTATAGAACAACATAGGAACTGGAGAGAAGAGAGGGAAAAAAGAAAAAACAAACAAACAAACAAAAACCAATACACTCATAGGGGGTGACAATCATGGCCTTATCACTCAAAATAGATTAAAAGTATGATGTGATAATCATGCACATCCTTGATATAAAGGGATAGTAATGTTTCACAATAAAGGCAGCTCCAATTAATCTTCATAGTATTTGGGCCATAGAAAGTATTATTTCAATACTGTCAGGGTTGTAGTTCAAAAGTAATTGAATGATAAAGTATCCCCCTCCCACCCCTTTTACGGATGTAACACTGCTCACCTCAGAGCAGCAAGACTGTCCGATGGATCGCAGAGAGGGACAATCTTCAGTGAGCATAAGGAAAAACATGTCAAAGGGGACAGGATTTTCCTTATGCTCACAGTAAGAAGATTGTCCCTTGCTGCAACCTGAGCGGTCAAGAGAACAGATTCCACATCTGAGGGGAGGTGGATTACACTAGGTAAAAGGGGCAGGAGGGGGATACTTTATCATTCAATTACACTTGAACTACAGCTCTGACAGTATTGAAATAACACTCTTCATGGCCCAAATACTATGAAGATTAACTGGAGATATTTTTTTTTGTGAAAAACTACCATCTCTTTAATGGTCGGAGGCGACATACGCCGTTCTCCAACAAAGCAGGCAAGCACATATGTAAAGCCCATCCTTGCTCAATCTCTTTTGGTCTGAAGAAATTCATCAGGTACCAACAGGATGATTAAGATATAAAAATGATCCATATGTTTGCAACTTAGTTGCTGTATAAAGATCATATAAGTGATCTTGATAAAGCAATATTGTTGTGAAATGCATGGAAAATTTTTATATTTTATGTGAATATATTTAATGATCCTGCTAGTACATGAGAAATTTCTTTGTTCTGAAAGAGCCTGACCGAGGACATGCTTAACGTCTCTGCTTGACTGCTTTGTTGAGAACAACATAAGTCGCCACTGAACATTAAACCAAGGGAGTGCATGACTATCACATACTTTTAATCTATTTTGAGTGATAAGGCATGATTGGCACCCTCTATATATTTTTTTCCCTCTATTTTGTTTGGTATAATAAAAAGTACTGGCAGCTAACTTAATATTGAGCAAGTTACATCACTAAAATATAATTCTAAACTTGTTTATTAGATAAGTGTAAATTGCCCTTGTCAGAAATAATTTAATGTTGTTTGTATTAAGATGTAAAAAAAAGTCAGTTAATTGATTGTGATTAGTGACAGATTAAAGCCCACTGCTCTTTCATTTAGAAAGGCTTAACTCAGAAAATTCACATATAATCTTGGATAGTCAATGAGAACCTTGAAAAGGCAGGCACATCTGCTCCCTCAGAGCATCTTGCAGATATCAAAGTGGTATCCAACAATGCATTGCAACGCAATAGGCTGGATACCTCTCTGGCACTCAATGGAGAAAATGTATACAACTCTAGCTTGTTTTCAGATGTCTTTGTAAAAAACCATCTATAAAAATTCACCATTTGTTTTCTGAGGCCTAAATCCTGTCTTATCTAGGCACTGACGGAGTATAAATACCTGCCTTTTTCAGGGCTCTCATTGTTTGTACAGGATTATCCATGAATGGACTGAGAAGAAAACATCTTTTATGAATACAATAAGACATATTTTGGTGCCAGTGTTACTTTAACCCCATAAGGACCGGCCACTTAAGGACCACGGAGCTTTTTTTTTTTTTTTTTTTGCTCATTCGATTCCGGACTCCCTGAACGGCATGCAGCTGCACAGGCAGCCCAGAATTCCATGACGCACATGTACATCCTTGGTCCTTTAAGGACATCCACCTCGTGACGCACATGTATGTCATGGGTCATTAAGGGGTTAAAGGGATAAGCGTTTCACAAATACAGCTGCTCCAATTAATTTTCATAGTATTTGGGCCATGAAGAGTGTCATTTCAATACTGTCAGAGTTGTAGCTCAAGAGTAATTGAATGATAAAGTAGCCCCCACCTGCCCCTTTTACCTAGTGTAAGCCACCACCCCTCAGATGTGGAATCTGGTCACTTAACCGGACAGCTCGCAGCAAGGGACAATCTTCTTACTGTGAGCATAAGGAAAACCCTGCCCCCTTAACAGGTTTTTCCTAACAGTATTGAAATAACACACTCCATGGTCCAAATACTATGAAGATTAATCACGATTTAACACTGTGTACGGTTAATGGAATCCATCAGATGCCTTGTAAAAATTACTGTATTTATGGGGCTATACATTTCAAGAGAGTAAAGACAGAAAAGGCAGTCACAGACCAATCAACATATTGCTGACCAGCTGATTTATGGCATACATCTGCACCTTGAAAAACTGTAAAAGTATAATTGAGAAGGGGGGAAATAATTCAGTAATCCAGAAAGCTGTCTAGCAGTGGAGTAAACCATACAGATTATTACATGAAGGTCATATTCAATTCTGATGTGTTATACTTGGCAAGGGTGGTACATCTGATGTCTAGGCTGGTGCAGTCTAAAAGACAGGGAACACCAGAGGTGTTCTCTTGATATCCACACTTAAATTCATAAACTGAGCACGTGTGGATAATCTTCACTACACAATAGATTTAAATGGGCTTTTAAACCCATGAATGCCAGAGAGGTCAGCACCATACTGCAAAACATATGTTGAAGACCACCAGACCAATGGTTTAAAGGCCCCGTTTAAAATAAATGAGGATTTTCATTACTTATTTTCCCACAACACTGTAGTCAGTTTGATACAGAATTACTCCATGTTCATAGCAAATCCTGTTTAACATTCTTAGGACCACAGAGGTGTGCACAACATTGCTTCATAATCAATGCACTGCACACTCTCTCTGGTCCTTAAGGGGTTAACAAAAAGACGTTAGCCAAGAAGACCTTCAAACAACAGTATATCTATTTATTTTTTGAATACAGTTCTCAAATATACAACAGCTCTATAAATGAGCGATACTATTTATATTAACTTTACAAAGACTCAGTTCCCTTTTAAAATACTGTATCCCCTAGTTGCTACAAACACCTACAATGCATAATTAAACAATATCATGAAGAAATCTCTAGGATTCAATGGGTTCAAAAGTAATATTAACCCCTTGCATACTAGACGCCTTCAAATCACTACAATGAGACGTGTTGGGCAGCTCTGTCATAAAAAGTGAAGGACCAGTAGCAAGACTGTATTTTATCAGCAGTGCAATGAAAAGTTGCTGTTCTAACTGAAGTGTCAGATGTTATCATGACAGTTATCTCATCACATTATGTAGTGCCTGAAGAGTTCCGTTAAGGCTTCCTAAAGCCACGCACCATAATTGGAAGCAAAATGAAAGAGCAACTGATAGTCTCCCAAGAGATGTGTATGCGGCACGGGACAACTTAAGAGGAAATAAGTAATTTGCCCGTCTGTCTACATAGAAAGACATGTGAAGAATACTTATGATCTGAGATATGGAGCATGACGATCAACTAGACCTCCAGTCAAAATATGTCTGCATTGGGATTAAACGAGGTAGAGGAGTCGCCAGATACTGTTAGACTGCATCTCCCATAAACCTCACCTGACAGTGATGGGGGATGTAACTCAGTGGGACAGCCACATGCTGCCCATGCCTGGGATAAACCAGACAAAGTGTTCAGAGGCTAGATGGGTTTAGCACAAAGTACAGTAACAAAACACCCGCACATTTTACACTACACAACCAGTCACTGTCTCACTTCCCAGTATTGCTATGAACGGTATGAACCCTTGAAGGTCCAGTCTAATCTACAATTCATTGCAAAGCAATAAGATTAACTATATCAGAGATGCAACACCAGCAGAAAGGAAAGAAAAACTCATACAAACATAGCAAGGAAAATAAATGCTCTAAAAAACCTAACACTGTGTGCTAGCAAGGGGTTAAACTTGTTTACTAATGAAAGGTGGCGTTGTACAGGCAGCAGTCCAGGGGATGTCATTCATTGCCAGGACTGAATGAAAGCTGTCCCCTCCTCGCTTGTACACTGAACTTTGCCTCCAAGTTGCACAAGACCAGTCCTCTAGTCCCGACCCCTAATACCTGCGGTTAGTCAGGACGCTCTTGTTCACCACTACGATGAAGAACGAGCTCACGCCGTAAAAAGCGGCCGCCAACAGCTTGATGAACACAGTCATCGTTTCGGCCGCCGTCCCCAAACCCTCATCCCTGTGTGCTGGGGGCCTCGGGGAGGCTTCTCCTTTAACCCGAGCATGCTGACGTCTACCAACTTCCGCCATAGTAAGGGAGGGGATGTACCACAGTGAGGGAAGGGGCAGGAGAAATGCGAGTCTGGGCAGAGAACGGGAGGAGCACTTGGAAAAAGGAGGAGACTGGTGAAGTAAAACTGGTACCTTTATTGGCTGAGTGGCTCTGGGATTGAAGATTTTACGACAACTAGGTTTCATCTTCAGTCATAACATTTCTTATTATGCCCGAAGATATTTAATTTGTCTTGAATCTTAAATCCACCCAGGTAACCAAAAACAGTATACTTTTACTCCATCAGTCACCACCTTTTTCTTAGGCTACTGACCGTACACTGTGCCATACTCTTATTACTTAAAAAAAGAGCTGTTGTTGGGCGGCACCAGAGAACGGGCATGAATAATGGGTGAGAAGAGAGAACCGAAGCATAGAACAAAAGTTAACATCTACTAAATTGGCTGGTACAAGGGAGGACTAGTGAGAAATTGGCGAAGGAAGGGGCGGTGACGAAGGAAGAACGTCAGAGAAAAGAAGAGCACCGATAGGCTGCTGCACTAAGAAGGCGGTGCATATCTGGAGCAAACAAATTGCGCTCTAGGGCACATATATAGTTTTTATTGATTCAAGTAGGAATGATATAACCCATTGGATGTTAGATAGGTTTTCTACTCAGTTCGAAACAATGCGTTGGAGACCAATTGAACATGCAAGGGTTTAAAAGTCCTATCTGAATCGATGATTGTGTGTTCCCTGCTAGCTGGTTAAAAGATGAGTGCTGGTAGTGGTACCGTGTTAGCCGTAGAAATTCAGGGGGCAATAATTGCCTCATTTATTAGCTGGTTTGTACTAGATTGTATCCTTATAGTGAGACCAGTCAGTAAGGGAAGGGAGATGCAGCGAGGATGAGGTGGGATATCTGTATAACGTAGGAATATATAAACTGGGTCTGAACTGTATGCTGATGGACAAAAGCTCAATCCTCAGCTGGATCATATCATATCCCCTAGTTAACCACATTTGTAGGGAAAAACCCGAAGTCAGTGAAAATTGGAAGTTGGTAACGTTTACCAGGGTAAAAGTGGGGCAGCTCTGGCGAAAAGGACCATCCTATTTACATGCACAAAAATTCTGTGCAACGCAGTAGGACTTCTTATGTTGGTAAATATGTTTCTGCTCAAGAACTTTACCACTTCTTTCTTGATAAATATGGTTTGTGTGTTTAAATTGGTACAGCAAAAGGCAATTGAAAAGCATTGGCCACCAAGGCCATAGTTCCCCCCAGCAATTTCTTGCTAAATGTTTATTGCAAGCAGATTCAGCAGTCGATTCTCTGGTACCCATGCAACTATATAACACAAGTTTTCTTCTAATAGGTTTTATTTCGGAATCATATGTAAGTGATGAACTTCAACTACAAATGGCAAGGTAAAAAGCACCGGTAAGGAACAAAACAGATACTTTAAAGGGACGGTAATGTTTGAAATAAACTAGATCACCAAGTGTTCTATATAATAAATATAGCATCATGTGCTATTTTTAGCAGCTTACTTTTCTGTAGTTTATAAAACATTAAATTTAGAAGGATCCCCCTCCCACCCAGAGGCGTAACTAGAAGCCTCCGGGCCCTGGTACAAGAAGTGCCACGGGCCTCCCACCACCAAATTGACCCCCTCCACAATGCCCCTCAATCTCCACAATGCCCCCATCTCCTACCTGCAGCTCCAGCGTGGTCCTCATAGTAATGCAAAGCTCTGGGAGATGATGTAATCTCCCAGCTCTCTGCATTACTAGAGCTCTGGCGGGAGATTGTGGGCGCCAGCGAAGGTGGTCGCAGGGGGAGGCCGGGCCCCTGGAGTGCACGGGCCCGGTTGCAGGTGTGACCCCTATAGTTACGCCACTGCTCCCACCCCTTCTGGCTGCCTCCCACTGAATCTGCAATCTGGTCACGGAACCGGACAGATGCAGTGAGGGGCAAACTTCAGTAAGTATAAGGAAAATCCTTTTCCCCCTTGACGAAGGAGGGCAGGATTTTTCTTTGCTTACTGAATTTTGTCCCTCACTGCATCCATCCAGACCAGACTGCAGCTTCAGCGTGACGTGGCCAGAAGGGGCGGGAGAGGTATCCTTGTACGTTTAATATCTTATGAACTACAGAATAGTAAACTGCTAAAAATAGTGCATTGTGTTACATTTATTATAAACAAGACTCACCGATCTAGTTTATTGCTAACATTACTATCCTTTTAAACCCTGGAAATGTAATACTGAATAAATATAAGATCTAATCCAGGGGCAGCCAACCCTGCTCGTTTTCAGGATATCCCACCTGGAGCATAGGTGTATTGATTAGTGGCGGAGTCACTTTAATGGTCTACCTGTGCTCATTCAGGGAAACCTTGAAATCATGCACTGTTGATTGCTCTTGAAGCCAAGAGTGGCTACTCTTGATCTAAACAAATAACAAAAGTGTATGTATCATAGTTGATGAGGCTGAAGTTTAGCCCATGCCATATCACCCATGTTGATCCACAGGAAGGCAAAAAAATAAAAAAACTGAAGCCATTTCCAATCAAGCCCCAAGTGAGTAAAAAAAAAAAAAAAATACTTCCTGACTTAAAAATGGCAGTTTAATATTTTCCTGGATCAACATCCTGCCTGCTTTGAAGCACACTGTCATCATTTTCAATATTGTACTGTGCTAGATCACCCCTTGGACATCTCTAATGTAAACAAACCCAGTTTGGCTAGTCTCTCTTTATAATTCAGGTCCTCAAATCCCTTTGTCAGTTTTGTTGAATGCCTCTGTTCTTTTTGCAGTTCAATAATGTCTTTTTTAAGAGCTGTTACTCAAAACTGTACTCCGTATTGTAGATGAGGCCTTACAAAGGAGTTATGCGCTGGATACCTCTCTGAAACTCAACTGATTAAATCATTGGGGCTTTGTAGCACAGAAGTCTTAAGTGACAAGGTCATTCATTACATTAACCTTTTGAGTAGCAGAGGGGCATGCAATGCATTGCAAAGCATTGAGGTATGTACCCATCTGTCACTCAAAGGGTTAAGGATCATAGATGTGTCTCTTGACCTTGGACTGGACAAGTACAGTGATCTCTGCCTCACTGAGCAGTCAATATAGAATTGGTGCTGCTGGCAAACAGAAACTTGCAGTGCTTTCCAAACTTCCTAAAATTAACCCAATTAGAGCCAATGTGCTCTGATGCCACATCCTAGGCTCTACTCCCTCTTATGTTCCCATCTTGCAAGCAACTGGAGAAAGATGATAACCTAAGAGAGAGAGCAGAGTCCTGCATCTGATCAGGCACAGTGAATGGAATGGAGCAAGATGAGCAGTCCGTCTTTGTTAAAGAATGTGCATAGTAGCACAGCTCGCAGTCACAATTGAGGACACTGGGGGCAAGCTTAGAATAGAGGGTGGAGAGTGTTGTCAGTCATTCTCAATGCCTCCCTCTGGCTACCGAAGAGGTAAGGTAGTTTTTTCATTAGAATGGGTCAAATTATTTCATTTTCAAGCTGGGGGGGGGGGGGGGTACAAAGCAATCTGGGATGGGAAGTTGGAATGTAACAGTTCCACTTTAATAAACAAATCAAAAAGCATTGGGCCCAGGACTGAATCCTGTGGCCAGAGGTGTAACTAGAAGCCTCCGGGCCCTGGTACAAGAAGTGCCACGGGCCCCCCTCACATAGACCCCCCTCCCACCACATTGGCTCCCCTGACCACATTGACCCCCTCCAAAGTGCCCCCATCTCTTACCTGGAGCTCCCGCGCGGTCCTCTTAGTAATGCAAAGCACTGGGAGATGACATCATCCCAGCGCTCTGCATTACTAGAGCACCGGCAGGAGATTGCGGGCGCCAGGCGGAGGGGTCGCAGGGGGAGGCCGGGCCCCAGGATTGCACGGGCCCAGTCGCAGGTGCGACCCCTATAGTTACGCCACTGCCTGTGGCACTCTGCTTACAACTTTAGACCAACTTGAAAAGGTTCCATTTACAACGACTCTGTGCCATCTATCATTGAACCAGTTCTCTATCCATGCGCAGATATCACCTCCCAAACCCTTGTAATTTATGCAGTAACCGGTTGTGAGGCACCGTATCAGAGGCTTGTGCAAAGTCCAAGTATACTACATCAACAACAATTCCCTTGTCCAAATTATTACTTACCTTTTCTTAAAATGCAAGTAAATTAGTTTTATCTATTTTTCAGATGCATTATTCATCAGAACCTTTTCCAGTCTATTTTGGACTTTGTAATTCGGTCTGTCTGCCCATAGCCTTCCAGTGTTGCTTCCTTTGTCTATACAGAAGAAAAGAATGTGTTTTATGTGTCAGCCATAGCCTTATCCTCACCAGTCAATTCACCCGTCTCAGCCTTAAGCGGCAAATATCAACCTTAATCTTTTCTTTATTTATATACTTGTAGAATTGTTCAGGATTTAACTTGCTCTCTCTTTTGCAATACTTTTGTCATTTTAAATTTTAACTAGCCTAGTTACTTGTTTGCAGATTTTATTACATTCTTTATATATATATTTTTAAATTATGCATCTGACGCATCTGACTTGAACACTTTAAAAGCCTGTTTCTTATTTCTCATTTCCCTGCAGATCTCTTTATTGAGCCACATTGGTCTTAATTTGCTTCTCTTATACTTATTCCCCAGTGGTATATATTGACATGTATATTTATCTAAGAACATTTTAAACAAATTCCATCTTGCTTGTGCATTTTTATAGTTGTAGAATACATTCCATTGAATGCCCTTTAATACTGCTTTTTGCATTGTGAAATTAGCCTTTTTAAAATTGTCAGTTTTATTTAAACCCTTGCTAATGGATACTCATAACAAATTTCAAAGGATATCATATTGTGTTCACTACTGCCTAAATGTGAAAAAACATGGCAAGAGCTTTAACACATACCAAGTCCCATAAACATATACCCAATCACATACAAAATATATAATCAAATGAAACAATATGAGGGGCCTGGAGTAAGAGCTTAACCTAGATTTCCCAGCATTTAAATATTTGAGTCATATAACTATGGCTTTAAATATTTTTTTTTGCCACTGAATTTCAATATGTTTTACAAACTGTTATTTTGTTTGTGACCTAGTACATGTGACCTAGTACATATTTTTTAACATACCTTTCCATAATGGTTTAGATCTTTTCATTTTTTTATTCAGTATTGTATATCCTGAATTTACAGTATCTTTAGCCATTTGTTTTGTTCCTTTTACTGATGGCTAGGTTTATCTTGACATTTTATATTTCATCAAATCTTATTTGTATTCCTGCAGTGCCATCTCTTGACAAAAGCTGGTGCTACATCTAGAGTGATAATTGTTTCACTGAGATCACTCTATGCAGCTTGTACACCAATTTTCTCCATTATTTTTTTCTTTTGCATAGTTGAAAGTAAAGGTGAGCATTTGTATTGGTCATTGAGGGTGGAGGGTGTATAAGGCTGCCAAAAGTTTGTCTGCTAGGCGCTGCTTCTTTCAGTGAGGCGCTATGATTCAGCAGCCTCCTAATTGTGGCTTTATGGTATTCCCAAAGGGTATATGGAGAATTGTCTGACTCCTTATTTAAAGCAAAATATTCAGAAATGGCATCTAAAACAAAGGAATTCTCCAATGGGCCATTATTCCTCCATGTTTTAATACCAGCAGGGGGCCCAGTTCCTGAAAAAAAAAAAAAAGAAAAGACCACAGTGTGATGAGACCAAAGGACTGTAAGAATTGTAGAATTTGCTAAATTCTGGAGATTATCTCAGCCGTTGGTGCAAACAGATACTTACACATGTCACAACGCCTTCCAGTTGATGAGATCTAGAACTCCTCTTCCATATGTGACAAACATAGCTTATTAAGGATTCCGCAGCACTGAGCAATATGCCTTAAAAGCTGGACATCCTCTCACAAGCCGTGTGGGACCTTCAGAGGGTTATGGCCCAAGTAGGCAGGTTCAGGAGATCCATTCTCCAAGAATTGCCTCAGCTGAAGCGTCTAACAGGTTTCATTCTGGTTGTTGTCCTGTTCAAAGGTTAGAACCTCTGGTGCCTATTCCTGGGGACAGCATGTTATTTCTGAATTTTGTGGAATTCCTGTAAAATTCTCTTCTCATTATAGCTCCAGAATTATAATTCAAGGAGATTAAAGTTAAGATGGTGATTTTGCTCACATAAGCTAATACAGGGAAAGAGCATTTTGCTTCTGAATTGGTCAGCCTTTTTCAATGCAATGACTACACTTTTGGAGGATATTCTCTGTTATTTGCGTCCAGGTAGATGACCTGCTGAGGAATAATGTCCTGCTTTCCACCACTGGATGCATTGTATTGTGAAATGATCCCACTTTAAAAGACAGGTCCGATTTGGGCTTTCTGATTTCATCAAGGAGGAACTGGAATGGATGTGGGGTCCCTAACATGCTGCTCTTCTCCCTGGGAATCCAAACTGATAAGACATCTACAATAGAGACTCAGAGAAGTTTCCCACTTTTGTGCCTGTATTGCACACTCTCTCCTCTACTTTTTTTACCGCTGCAACTTCCTTAAAAACCTACACAGATTGCTCTATCCAGCTCTGCCTTGATGCATGAGGAGCGAGCTTGGAAACCAAACCTGAGCCTTTGCTATTATTGTAGCGGAGAGGGTAATCTCTTAAAATATACATATATAGAATATGAAAAAAACTGCTTCTCTGGCCACACACCCAGGGGCGTCAGTAAGGGGGAGATATTCAAATCTCCTCAGTACTGCCAGTCCTGGACATAGACAGGGGCTTCGGCCCCTGCCTACTCCTGTGGAAAATCTCTGCAAGGAGTTGGGCTACCCTCAACATCCTCTGGTAAAACAAAGAAAGCAAAAACATGGCTAACTCTCCCAGCATAAAGCACTGAGCACCCCACACAAAAACACTACCCTCCACTGTTGGATGTTCAGAAGTGATCAAAGGCATTATGCACTCTTTACACAGACAATGGATCAACTATTGATTTACCTTTTTAACCCTTTGACTGCCAGAGGGATACGCAAACATTTCTTTACAATTTGTTGCGTACCCTTATGGCAGTCAAAGGGTTAATTAATTGTTTTCCAGTATACACACTCCAGAGAGCCAGCAAAGGAACACACACATTAAAAACTATCAACTCCTGAAGAGCCCCAACTTAGCGATCCTGTTCTGTGAAAACAGGCAAGCGCTAAACAACACTAACAAATATTAAACCACTGGCCATGCACAGTACGACCAACTACCATGTTTCAATCACCATGCATAACTGGAGTTTGCTTTTAGCAAAGCCTCACTGGGGACTGCCCAGTGCTGACAAGTGCCCCAATGATTATGCCTTTTGCTAAAACATTTGGCCAAAAGCCGCTTAAATTTCAGCTGGAGGAGGATGCCCAATACTTTGATACCATCCGAGGTACGACACAATGACTGGCCAGATCAGACTCTGCTGAAAGTTTTAGCACATGAAAGAGTGCACAGAGCCTGGAACAAAGGACTGGGGGATGGTAGAAAGCAATGTGGGGGACTATACAGGAATGCATGAATGGGGGTACCTATACATAAAGGGTGGTGATGATTGCATGAAGGGTGTAGGGATTTGCTATACAGTAAATACGTGATTCCTGGTACAGAGTGACATACACAATGCTGCCTGCAATTCCAATGGCAAACAATCCATGAACACAATCTAAACATATTATATACAGCTTTAATGAAAGTACTACACAGACCTTCTTGAAAACCCGATTTAGCCAACTTTTCTACCCAACACACATCTCCACTCACACCCAGTGGCTAACAGATCAATAATATACAATATCCATTACAAAATATATAGAAATAGACAGGCACTGGTAAGCTAATACATAGCTCAGGTAACCACTCAAAATAGTGCGGTGCACTCAAATAATGAAGTACATACAAGAAATAAGGAAAAAGAAAAAAAAATCCTAGAAAAGAGTCTCTTTAAATGAGGCACTCATCCAAAGCAAGAAACATATAAGAAAAATATATAGACTTTATTGGAAAAAATATAAATAGATTACATATTGACATATAAAGGCTTGAGGCTTGTACTTACATATTAGGCTGACCCCGTCTACAGCCCTCTTTGTGTGTTTTAATTGTTTTTATATGTCATCTATTTGTATTTTTTCAATAAAGTATATATATTTTTCTTATTTGTTTCTTGCTTTGGATGAGTGCCTCATTTAAAGAGACTCTTTTCTATGAAATGTATCTTTTTCCTTATTTCTTGTATGTACAGTATCCATTACATGACTTCAATCTTTACAGATGCAATGTAAACAAAACTAACATACAATGGCTTACTGCTCAATCACCAGGATGACCAAAAGGGGAAATCCTCACACATCACATGGACTGCTCGATAACTGATCCCATGTTAATACTGATGGCAAATACCCCTGACTATACACTACATCTGTTACACAACTGAAGTAATGTAATCCATATTCTATATTATTCATCAATATATTTTTTGGAATCTGTATTGCGTAGTAAAGGTGCAAGGCACCATGCCACTGGTCTTTCTTACATCTGCGAATGTTCATCCCACTTATTGCCTTGGATCACTATCCCTATAAGATTTCCTTCTTTTATTGCTAGTTGTTATATATAATTGCATATCACACATCAGTTTTTAAATGGACATCTGGCGCTGTCCAAAATGTTAGCTATGTTTATGCTTCCTGAGTGTTAAATGTAGGAATTTGAAACAATAAGAGTCATATAAAGATTTTTAAATCCAACTGAAACCTAATGGAACATATAAGAATAACTACTACAGACATATGATTTTATACCTGAAAGGCATGAGCTAGCCATAAGCCCAAAACACTAAATATCCATTTCTTCATTCACCCACATGGGAGTCAGTGTTTGTAGTTTGGCATAGCGTGAAGCTTATTGTATATTCAATCTCCTATAGCTTTCTCCACCTCCTACAATCTAGGGGTATGAAGTCTATGATTCTGAGCTTTATGTACTCCATTTCATTAGCATGATTTTTTAAATAATGTTTTCATATATAATGTTTTGCAGATTTTCTAAAAATAACTAAATAATATATATAAGCTTTGTTTGTTGGACTTTTGCCTCTGTCTACTCTACTTCTAAGTTAGTCTAGTCTCATCTAGCCATACATCTGTGTACCTCTGCCTACTGCCTTCAGCAGACTGTTCAGCTTTAACCCTATACAGGCTATGCACCTGTGTACCTCTGCTTACAGCATAGTGTTCAAGCATACTCCAAGGCAGAGAACAGATACTGCAGCACCTTCATGTACTCCTGCATAGTTGCTGACAGGAGAGATAATGCCTGTGACACCTGCCAGCAAAACCAATTTTGTCCTCTAGCAGAAAGCCCCATCCTTGAATACTGTTGAATCTCATGCTGAGAAAGAGAAGGATCTGAGATGGAACTAGAAAGGATTTCTTAAAATTAGAATCCAGTATGGACACGTACATCTGAAACTGAATGTCTTCTTAACAAGGGGTAAGTGAAATCCCTAGAGAATGAATGAGGGCAGTTGAGGCTGCCAGCTCAGACGAAGGACATTGAACTTAAAATGATGGTCTTGAAAAGCAATCCAAAGGAAGTAGTGGATTATGTGTGGATAGGAACATGGAAATATGTGTCTTTCATGTCTAGGGAAGCTAAAATCTCCCCTGGACACATAACTGTGAAAACTGAGTGCAGTAACTCAATTTTGAATGGGGGTATATGAACAAAAAGGTTGAGAAGCTTAAAGTTCAGAATAGGGCAACAGAAGTCATCCTTTTTGTGAATAATGAAGAGTTTGGAATAGAATCCCATGGAAGAACAGGTAGCAAAACATGCATGTCCAGTAGTGAAGAAATAATTTCTAAGAACAGAAGATCCCCCACCAGACTGCGAGGGACTCTGGACATAAAGAAGCGACATTGAGGAAAGGATTCAATCTCTATACGATACCCTTCCAATATTACTTGTAACACCCACTGGTAAAAGATGACCACCGATCTCCCGTGGCAGACCAGACCCCTGAGAGTGAGTACATTAGCCTTCCTAACCCTGCTGCCTACTGGATACTTTTTTTTTTTTTTTTTTTTTTTTAAAAGGTACCACATCGCTATAAAACTTGATGCTGAGCCTTAGGATCTCCTTGAGAATTTACAGATGGAGTATTATTCTATACATTTAGACCCCACAAACATCAAGTGCAGGTAGTAGTGAGGAAGGAGTGCTGGACTCCAACAGCTTCCTGTAATATAACATTCAGGGTAAAAGAAATGGATGCAGATATCCAGTAAATGTCCAGAAGGGAGAGATAGTGACAAGCATGGATCATAGAACGTCAAGCAAATCTGCCTAAGGAACAGATGAAGCCAGGTAAGTGCTACTAATGCTGCACACAGTTACAGAGTCTGCCAGCACACATAAATAATTACAGTTTAGCGCTTGTGTCCCTTTAGCTACAGGATAAAATGAAATAAAGTAATTTTACTAGAACTGTGTCATTCTTGAGTTCAATGCTTATCAGGTCAAATAGGGACCAAAATGAGGAAACTGATACATTTTAAAAGTCAAAAATTGTCTTGATACATTGCCATTGAATAGCAAACCAGTCACACTGTTCTATATACCCCCAGCTTCATGTTCTAGATCACAATTAACTGAATTGTAGACAGTGGGCATTTGTAAAGCAAACCAGCTGCACTAAAGGGAACAAACAAGAAAAAAATGTCATTAATGGAGTAATTCTAGGGCAAACCAACTGTATCAAGAAATAAAAAATCTTATTGACTTAAATGGAACATTCAACCCCTTGACTACTACCGCAATCCTTTCCAGAATTCAAGGGAAGCCCTGTTTAAAACAATAAATTAGATTTTTTTTATGTCCCTCCTGTGGTGCAGCTGGTTTGCATCAGAATTGTTCAAATTTTCTTTTGAAAAGTATTAACTCTTTGAGTGCCAGATCAATGTGTTGGATTCCCATCTGGAACTCAAAGGGTTAAGTCATGGTGGATTATCCACCACTCTCCAGGAATTAAATATTAATCTTCAGACACCACATACAGCAGAAGAAATATGAATGGAATTTTAATGCAATGCAAGCATGCATGTAACTACCCTGTAGTAATACACATATCTCTAGCTGTGTGCGTGTGTGTGTGTGTGTGTGTGTATTATGAGTGTCCTAGGATTGTAGGGTGAAAAATCAAGTTCCTTCCATCCAGTTTTCTCATTAGCATGGATAGCGGTACATTTGAATGTCCCTGCGGACCTGATATGATGGGAGCAGGACTCCTCCCTCTACAGACAGAACATTGATTTATAAAGTTTAGAAGTTACACTTTTCATATTTTCTTTTAAAATTTTTTTAGTAGATTTTACCCCCTATCTTCTGACACATACTATTTTTATTTTGATGAAGTCTATCAGAGGGGTGGGACTTTGATGTGTGCAATATTTACTCCTTCATATACCAACCTGTATGGCAGGCGAATTAGGATAAGTGGATGCCCACTCAGGGGTATATTATAAAATGCACATTTCTTCCGATCCAGTGCAGAAACCCCTATAGCCCCACCCTGCTTGCCTGAGGTGGAAATATTCATACATTTCTGGATCCAACTGAGTGTTTTTAGCTAGATAGACCATGCCCCCTAAAGGGTTAGATTAGAGCTTTCCAAACTTTTCATGTTGGTGACACCCTTTTTAGACATGCATCATTTCGTGACACAGTAATTCAGTTTTGCTAGCACACCGGAGGTTAAAGGAGCAGTAAGCTTTTTTATGAAAAAATATATATTTTAGGGATTTTCCTATTGAGTAAAATAAGGGTACTCCCACTGCTGAGAGATTTATGTTTCCAGAGTTATTACAAACAACAACAAAATTCAGCAGGAAATGCTCTATAAAATGTGTTTTCATAAAAAAGTTTACAGCTCCTTTAAGCTAATAATCCCTTATAGGAGATACAGACACATACATAAATTGTAATAAGAAGATGTATGGGGACACAACATATTTCATGAAAACCTTTCATTCATCTTGCGGAAGGCATTAAGCATGTCATGTGGTTTTTAAAAGGGCGACATGAGAATGTTGCGCTACAAATAAGTGCAAGATTCTCATGTCGCATTATTAAATAGATAGCGCATAACTGATTTTAGATGTACTGTCCGTCTTTCCTGTTTCATGGGCACCACAAGCAGCAGCAGTAGCCATGCGACAGGCAGCCTCGGCACACAGGGTCACTTCAGCCTGGCAGCCCAAAGAGAGGGCAGAGGTATAGAGGAGGTGGCATCTCAAACGATTTTAACAGCTGAACCGCCAAAAGATTTGTAACAGCTGGAGTGCCTCCATGTGCTGCACACATATTATGTATGCAGCACACAGAGGCACCCCAGCTGTTACAAATCTTTTGGGCGCTCCAGCTATATGCAGCATACGGAGGCAATCTCCTGCGGTGTAAATGCCACCATTAAGTAGTAGTGTTTTATCTCAGCTCCCAGTGTAGCTCGTGCTTAGGTTGAATGACAATCTCACCCTACGTAAACGCCACCTTTGCCTGTGACACACCTACACACTGCAGCCGACACACTAACGTGTCGCGACACACAGTTTGGAAAGCACTGGGTTAGATGAAGAATTTCATTAGAAATGCTTCCTTTAATGCTTTTGTCTCCATCTACAGGTAACTTTGGGGTAATACATTACATGGACTGATGTTTTTTGATTTTATGTATACCTTTTTGATAATCTGCATTTAATCCTGGCTCAGCTCGTTAGTTTATTATAATTACTTGGTTCTGATAATTAAGAATTTCTATGTGTTGCGGGTTCTACTTTTTGTGTAGGGAATTGATTACTCTTCAGGTCTAATTAGCAATTGTGTGTTTAACAACCTGTCTAATCATGCATACCTAATGATTCTAATTACTTTAATTATGCACTTTAGTGGGAGTCCCACATTTTTTGGAGATGCAAATCCCTATCAAGATTGCATCATTTTCTTTAAAAGTTACACTGATGACTTGATGTATATGGTTAGGGAAAGTAGCATTTTTCTTCTTGTACTGTATTTAAATTCTAATAAATTTAATTTAGTCATCATTATGACTCATCAATAAGCAAACATCCTTTTTGATTTAACAATAATGCTTGAGTGGAGTTGAAAAGACAAAATGTACAGGAAAGATGCAACTGGGAATGCATAACTCATTCCATTTGAAAAACACAGGCTTTACTTTTGCACAATTGGTTTCTGGCTTGGGGTTACCTTTATTTGATGCTGGGTAAGGCTCTAGAACAGGAACAAGCATGAGACAAAGGATGACATTTCTTACTGTTATTTCCTTTTCCTCTGTGTTCCCACCACGGCTAAATAGTGTGTATAGTCTGATTCAAATTAGCTGATGTAGGACCAATGAAAAATGTTCTAACAAAAGGTGCTTCCCCCCCTTGTTCCGGTTAGTCTTCTTTTGTCAAAGCTTAAAAACAAAACACAAAGAGGTTAAAGGGTAGGGAAAGCTGTGGTGGGAACACAGAGGAACAGGAAATGATGGTAAGAAAGGTCATCCTTTCCTCTGTGTTCCCCCTCATGGCTAAATAGTGAGAGACATACCCGAACAATTAGAAGTAGGGTGGGAAGATATATACAAGAACACATTTTCCCAGAAAAAGCTATACCAGTCTATCAGTCAAGCATGACTATAATTCAGATGCATTTTGTGTATTATATATAAAAACTTTAAAGGAATCTTATCCAAAAGCTTGAATTTACTTGACTTTGCCAGGTATTTTTAGAACTAGGTTCAAGTCCAAAGGAGGAAGTATCTTCATAATTCTTGGTTTTGCCTTATAAACTGCCAGGAGATATTTCCTGATAAGTATGTCTTCCACAAATTGATGTGCTAAGGTGGCTGACAGGGCTGACACCTGAACCCTTATTGAGTCCAAGCTCAAAACCAGCCTGAAGAAAATCCAGAATTTCTGGTGTTGAAATTGACTTATCCAAAATGTTATTCTTTAGACCCCATTTTCTAAAAGTCTTCCAGACCCTGCAATAGATGTTGGACGTAGATGTCTTTCTTCCTTTTATGATTGTTTGAATCACTGAATCTGACAATCCCTTCTTTTTTTAATGACCACCTTTCAACTTCCAGGCCGTCAAATTGAAGAAGGATGGGTCTGGGTGAAGAATTGGACCCTGATGTAGAAAGTCCTATCTGTTCGGTAGGGTCCATGGAGCTTCCGTTGATAATTTTACTAGATCCGGAAACCAAATCCTTCTGGGCCAGTAAGGAGCAATCAATATTGCATTTACCCTGTCCGTTCTTATTTTCCTTAATACTAGAGGAATCAATGGAATCGGTGGAAAGATGTACACCAAGCTGAAGTCCCATGTGAAGCTCATGTCATCCTGTCCCAGAGCCTTTGGATGATGGTATCTTGAGAAGAACCTCTGGCACTTTGAATTGTCTGCTGATGCCATCAGGTCTACTGACTGATTTCCCCATCTGCTGCAGATTTTCAGAAAAATCTGATGGTTGAGTGACCACTCTGCTTGGTCCACTGTATTCCTGCTCAGGAAGTCTGCTCGGATATTTTCCTTCCCTGGAATGTGCTTTGCTGATAATTCCATCAGATTCTTTTCCGCCCAACTGAACATTCTGTGGGCTTCCCTGCTGAGAGATTCGCTCCTTGTGTCCCCTTGATTTTTTTATGTACATAGCTGCTGCTATGTTGTCGGAGAGGATTAATACTCTTTTTCCCACCAGATGGACTTTTAGGTGCGTCAGGCAATGTCTGTTTGCCCTGAGTTCCAATAAGATTATATGCAGCTTTTTTCTTGTCCATTTTCCCTGGATTGACGAGCTGTTCCTATGCCCCCCCCCCCATCCGAAGAGGCTGGCATCTATGGTTACCGATTCCCACTGATGATCCTGAATTGATCGGCCTTTTTCCAGATTCAGTGGATTTAACCACCATCTTAGATCATTCCTTAACCCTTGAGGAAGTGGTATCCTTTGTGAAGTATTCTGGGAGTCTTTGTTCCATCTTTTTAGAAAGTATTCCTGAATGGGTCTCATATGGGCTTTGGCCCATGGAACTATCTGCGTTGATGAGGTCATGGTTAGTGTTGAGCGAGCATGCTCGGCCGATGCTCGGATCGGCTCGAGCATCACTCTGCTCGGCACATGGCGGTACTCGTACGAGTACCGCATGTGCTCGCCCGCCATGTTCGGGTCTCCTCCCCGCACGTTTCGCGGCTGCTGCGCAGCCAATAAACGTGCAGGGAGGCTCTGACATCAGTGTAATGCCAGCAGCCATGTTGGCTGCTGGCATTACACTGATTGGCTGGCCAGAACCCGTGGTCGGGTGCTGTATAGCACCTGACCAGCGAGTTCGGCTCAGTCTTAGCCAGGGAGAGATGAGGATAGGAAGGGAAAGTCAGTGTAGGGAGAAGAAAAGTGTTGTTGAACAAAAAAAAAGAACCAAAAGTCCTTTTTAGGACTACTGTGTGTGGGGGCAGCAGTTTATTTTGTGTGGGGGGAAAAAAAAAAAAAAACATATATTCTGTTTAGTGTGCAAAGTTGCAGATTAGAGCACATTCTGTTTAGTGTGCAAAGTTGCAGATTAGAGCACATTCTGTTTAGTGTGCAAAGTTGCAGATTAGAGCACATTCTGTTTAGTGTGCAAAGTTGCAGATTAGGGCACATTCTGTTTAGTGTGCAAAGTTGCAGATTAGAGCACATTCTGTTAAGTCTTCAAACTGTAAAATATCAAAGTCACATATTCCATTCAGTGTGCGTCGCCGCAGTTTAGCAGCATATTCTGTGTACTGTGCACAGTTGCAGAATAGGAAAAAATACTGTTAAGTCTTCAAACTGTAAAATATCAAAGTCACATATTCCATTCAGTGTGCTTCGCCGCAGTTTAGCAGCATATTCTGTGTACTGTGCACAGTTGCAGAATAGGAAAAAATACTGTTAAGTCTTCAAACTGTAAAATATCAAAGTCACATATTCCATTCAGTGTGCTTCGCCGCAGTTTAGCAGCACATTCTATGTACTGTGCACAGTTGCAGATTTGCAGCACATATTCCGTGTAATATGAAGAAGGCGGGTAAAAAGGGACGGGGAAGTGGACGTGATCCTGATAGTTCAGGGCGCGGGTCAGGACGCGTAGAAACTGTGCCTGGTGCCAGAGCACAAGAAAGAAAGACATCCACCATACCTAGCTTCATGTCTCATTTTACAGGGCGTCGCAGGACATCACTCTCGAGGTCCGACCACTGCGAACAGGTGGTCGGTTGGATGTCAGCTGATACTGCTTCCAGTCGGTTAAGCACCACCCTGTCTTCCACCAAGTCCACTCTCAGTAGCCAAGAGTCTGGTCAACATAATCCTCACTCTGATCATCCTTCCTCCCACCATAGAGGGTCTGGTCAAAGAAGTGATCCCACACTGGGATATAGTGAGGAGCTCGTCTCATCACCAATCCTTCATTTGACCCTCTCTCCAAGCACGCTTGCAGAGGAACATGACATCTTGTGCCCTGATTCACAACCTCTAGAGGGTACCCAATCACAAGAAGATGACAGATGTGAACGGCATTTAAGGTCAAAGGAAGTAGTGGATGATGATGATGATGAGACACAGTTGCCATTAAATCAACCACTATTACTGTCTCAAGACCTTGATGAGGAGGATGATATACAGTTGTCAATGACTGAGTATGTGGTGGGATCAAGACATGAGGAGGATGATCAGAGTGAGGAAGTGGAGGAGGACTTGGTGGACGATGAGGTGACTGACCCCACCTGGGAAGGTGTAGAGCCGAGCGATGACAGCAGTCCTGAGGGTGAGCCATCTGCAGCACCGCAACAGGCTGGAAGAGGCAGTGGTGTGGCTACAGAAAGAAGGCGGACCGCACCAAACCGGCCCGCAAATGTTCCACGGAGCACCCCCTTGCGTAAATCTACCTTGCCAAGGGGTAGGTGTTCCGCGGTATGGCGTTTTTTTAAGGAAAGTGCGGACGACAAAAGAATTGTAGTTTGCAACCTGTGCCACACCAGAATGAGCCGAGGCATGAACACTAGAAACCTCACCACCACCAGCATGATCCGACACATGGCATCCAAGCACCGTAGTAAGTGGGAGGAACGCCTGGATCGCCCATCTGTGTCTGCAGGCCACACCACTGCCTCCTCTTCCCCTGTTTTCGGTGCCGGCCAATCGCCTGTCGAAGGCGCAGGCCCGCATACCTCCCGCCCTGCACCTGTACCATCTGAAGCACCATCAGCGACCACATCCACTTCCCTGTCCCAGCGCAGCGTCCAAATGTCGTTACCCCAGGCATTTGAGCGCAAGCGAAAATACCCAGCCACCCACCCACAGGCCATAGCACTAACCTCACACCTTTCCAAATTACTGGCCATCGAAATGCTGCCATTTAGGCTTGTGGAGACTGAGTCCTTCCACAGCCTGATGGCAGCAGCTGTCCCTCGGTACGCGGTCCCCAGCCGCCACTACTTTTCCCGGTGTGCCATCCCCGCATTACACCACCATGTGTCCCGTAACATCACCCGTGCCCTGACCAACGCAGTTACTGGGAAGGTCCACTTAACGACTGACACATGGACAAGTGCTTGTGGCCAGGGACGCTACATTTCCCTGACGGCACACTGGGTGAATGTCGTGGAGGCTGGGAGTGACTCGGACCCTGGGATGGCACGGGTGCTACCCACGCCGAGGATTGCGGGCCCTACCTCCATCAGGGTTTCCGCCAGCACCTACGTTATTGGCTCCTCCTCCTCCGTTTCCACCTCCGAATTCTCTGCACGCAGCGCCACTCACCCATCAGCCGGTAGCTGGAAGCAGTGTAGCACTGCAGTGGGGAAGCGTCAACAGGCCGTGCTGAAGCTGATCTGCCTTGGGGACAAACAGCACACGGCCTCAGAGCTGTTGCAGGGGATTAGTCACCAGACCGAGCAGTGGCTCTCGCCACTCAACCTGCAACCAGGCATGGTTGTGTGTGATAATGGGCGTAACTTGGTGGCGGCTTTGGAGCTCGGCAAGCTCACACACGTACCATGCCTAGCGCATGTATTTAATTTAGTGGTTCACCGATTTCTAAAAACCTACCCCAATGTGCATGATCTCTTGACCAAGGTGCGCCGTGTGTGTGCACATTTCCGTAAGTCATCAACAGCTTCAGCCGGCCTGTTGAAGCTGCAGCAGCGCTTACAATTGCCAGCTCACCGGCTGCTGTGTGACGTGAGCACGCGCTGGAACTCCACCTTCCACATGTTGGCCCGGCTTTGTGAGCAGCAGAGGGCAGTAGTGGAGTACCAGCTGTTACACGGTCGTCGCCTCTCCGTTCAACTTCCTGTAATCAGAAGTGAGGAGTGGGAATGGATGTCAGACCTCTGTGAGGTTTTACGCAATTTTGAGGAATCGACACAGATGGTGAGCGGCGATAACGCTATTATCAGTGTAACCATCCCACTTCTGTGTCTACTGAAACGCTCGCTGCTCACAATTAAAACCGACGCTTTGCATGTGGAAGAGGTGGAAATGCGGGAGGAAGAGCTTACACAAGGTGATAGCCAGAGCACCCTCACTTCGTCTTCTCAGCGACAATTGGAGGAGGCGGAGGAGGAGGAGGAAGACACGGTTGCCTCCGCTACAGAGGGTAGCCATGGAACTTTAGTTCCATCTCTTCAGCGTGGGTGGGCAGAAGAGGAGGAAGAGGATGAGGATATTGAGAGTCATCCTCCTGGTGAGGACAGCGAAATCTTGCCTGTTGGTACTCTGGCACACATGGCTGACTTTATGTTAGGCTGCCTTTCCCGTGACCCACGCGTTATACGCATTTTAGACAACACGGATTACTGGGTGTTCACCCTTCTGGACCCCCGCTACAAAGAGAATTTCTCATCTCTCATTCCTCCGGTGGAGAGGACAAGCAAAATGGTGCAATACCAGAAGGTTCTTGTTGAAAAATTGCTCCAAAATTTTCCATCTGACAACGCTGGCGCAGAGTACGTGCTACCTTGGCCAACCGAGAAGGGGAGAAAAGGGGAGCACACAGCAGTTCCGACAAAGGCAGGGCAACACTCTCCAAGGCATGGGACACCTTCATGACACCCCGCCAGCACCCTCACCCTGACGCGCAGCCTAGTGTCACAAGGAGGGAAAAGTTTTGGAAGATGGTGAAGGAGTACGTAGCAGACCGTGTCAGCATCCTCAATGATCCCTCTGTGCCTTACAACTACTGGGTGTCCAAGCTGGACACGTGGTATGAACTGGCACTCTACGCCTTGGAGGTGCTGGCCTGCCCTGCCGCCAGCGTTCTGTCTGAGCGGGTATTTAGTGCTGCTGGTGGCATCATAACAGATAAGCGTATCCGCCTTTCCACCGACAATGCTGATAGGTTGACACTTATAAAAATGAACAAGGCCTGGATTTCCCCTGACTTCTCCACTCCACTGGAGGAAAGCCCCGGGGGAACATAAACTCACTTTATATATGTTATTTACAATGATGGGAATACTCTGTATTCCCATTCACCCCTTCCACCCAAAAAACGGGTATATGGTTGACTCTTAATCTTCTCATCCTCCTCCTCCTCTTCCATATGCCCTGGGATATAATTTTTATATAGGGCCAGCTCACCAGCGGGCCCTGTGATATAATTTTTATATAGGGCCAGCTCACCAGCGGGCCCTGTTTGACAATTTTTGTATAGGTCAGCTCACCAGCGGGCCTTCTCATATAATGTTTTATTGGGTCAGCTCTCTAGCGGGCCCTCTCATATAATGTTTTATAGTGTCAGCTCACTAGCGGGCCTTCGCATATAATGTTTAGGATGGTCAGCTCCGTAGCAGACCCTCACCCATAATGTTTTAGATGGTCGGCTCAGCGCACGTTTCCCTCTTAATCATGGCCTCAGTTCAGAAAAATCAAGGAAATTTTTGGGAGAATTTGCCTCTGCGCACGTTTCCCTCTTAATCATGGCCTCAGTTCAGAAAAATCAAGGAAATTTTTGGGAGAATTTGCCTCTGCGCACGTTTCCCTCTTAATCATGGCCTCAGTTCAGAAAAATCAAGGAAATTTTTGGGAGAATTTGCCTCTGCGCACGTTTCCCTCTTAATCATGGCCTCAGTTAAGAAAAATCGAGGAAATTTTTGGGAGAATTTGCAGATGATATACAAGTAAATATACAGCAAATACTGTTTGGTAACAATTTTTCGCCTAAAGTCGTTTTTATCTTCCTTTTTGTGTGTTTTACGGTCAGTCTGTAAAAATGGCATACTACGGGCGAAAGATCGTTCCCAGCAGCGATGTTGGAGTCCAAGATGCATCCAGACATCCTCCCTATGCTGTCCCTGAACCATTTCTGTGGTGTTTCCATCATTTTCTGCCCTTTTCCTATGGACCAGGCACCCTCCCCTCATCAGAGCAGGGGGTGCCTGGTGTAATGCTCGAGTCCTCCCATTGACTTCAATGGGGCTCGGGTGCTCGGCCGAGCACTCGAGCCTCCGGGGGTTCTCGGTCAGAGCACCCGAACACCCGAGCATTGGGGTGCTCGCTCATCACTAGTCATGGTTCCAAGAATCTTCATGAAATCCTGCGCCGTGTGGCAAGAGGACTTTAGGAAATGTTTTATTCCCTTCCTTAGGTTTTCCCTTCTTGGAAGAGCCAGGGTTGCTACTGCATGTCTGGTGTTGAAGCATATTCATATGAAGACTGCCTTTTGTGCTGGTGTCAACTGGCTGTTTCCCAAATTTATGATCCAACCTAGTTGCTGAAGAAAGGTGATCACTCTCTGCATTTCTCTTTGCGACTGAAGTCTGGATTCCGCTATCAGTAGTAAGTCGTCCAGATAAGGGACTGCGCATATTCCTTCCATTCTCAATGCTTGCAAGGCTACAGCCAAAGTCTTTGTAAAAATTATTGGAGCCAATAACAGACCAAAAGGAAGCACTTTGAATTGGCAGTGTTGCTCCGCTAGGACAAATCTGAGGAAATTCCTGTGAGTTTTCTTCACTGGAATATGATAATATACCTCCCTCAAGTCTATTGTGGTTAAGAAATTCCCTTGGGCTACTGCTCTAGAATTCAGGAAGTTGTTTCCATCTTGAACTTTTGGGGTTTTATGAAGGCATTCACTTTCTTCAGATCCAAGATTGTTCTGTAAGATCCGATTTGTTTTTGGGACTAGAAACATCACCAAATATATTCCCCTCTTTTTTTAAGTCTTGCGGGACTGGTTCTATGACTCTCTCTCTACGGATAATTCCTGAATCAGATTGAAAAGAGCTTATTTCTTGTTGAGGCTTGTTGGAATCTTGGAGGGTATGAAAACATTCTTCTTCAGATTGCATTGGAGGTCTAAAGGATACCCAGCTTCCAAATTCTGTAACACCCATCTGTCTGTTTTTTTTAGGATCTTCCAGATGTGGGCAAATAACTACAGTCTCCCCCCTACTGGAGCTAGAAGCTGGGCCCTGGGACCTTCAGGGGAGTTCTCTTCTATAATTCTTACGGCTGATGTCTTTTCTATAGCCTTCTCTTGGACCTTGTTGCATGGGCTGCTTTCTTTGTTCGTATGGTCTAGAGGAGGAGAAGCGTTTTGTGTCCCAAAAGGACTGCCTACGGTTCTTGTAGGATGATCTCTGTGGAGATGCTTTTGATCTTCTGTCCTGAGGCAGAAACAAGCTCTTTTCCCCTGTCAGCTTGGAGATTATTTCACTCAGACAGTCTCCAAATAATAAATTGCCCGCAAAAGGCAGGGAAACCAACTTTGATTTTGATGAAGGATCAGCCCCCCATGGTTTTAGCCACAGTGCTCTTCTAGTAGTGACTGACAGGGACGAGGCTCTGGCTGACAATCTAATGGCGTCCATAGAGGTATCACAAGAGAACGCAACCGCCTCCTTAATAAAATAAAATAAAATAGAAAGCCACTTCTTTCATCAGTTTTGATCTTGATACTGAGGAGTCAATATTCTCCTCCAAATTAGTCAGCCAGATTCTGACAGCCCTGGAAACGCACGCTATGGCCGTTGCCAGCTTTCGGCTTTGTACCAAGAAGGTAAACCTGCTTTTTAAGTGTTGCCTCCATCTTCCTGTCCATACTATCTTTGAGTGAAGAGCCATCCTCCATTGGGATTGTCATTCTTTTAGCAATCTGTGCTACTGCTGCATCAATTTTTAGGGGGCTAGGCCAACCTTCAGTTTCCTGTTCTTCAAAAGGGTACATCCTCTGGAATCTTTTAGAGATTGACACTCTTTTATCTGCTTTGCTCCACTCTGAGTTTACAATATCAGTAACTACTTGATGGACTGAGAATACCAGGATCTGCTTCTTTTTGCCTAGGAATGCCGTATCTATGATGTTGAGCTCCTTTTGTTGCTCAACAAGGCCAAGGGACTTTCTGACTTGCTTCAAGAAACCTTCCATTTTTTCAGAATTAAAACAGCTATCTTCAGCCACAATTTTTCCTTCTTCTTCCGAGGAGTATGCTGACAACTTAGGTCCGCTATCATCTTCAAAATCTATGCCCCCCGCAGATGTACCCTCACCAGGATCATCGACCCTTTGGCGCTTCCTGGGGGCGGACTGCATAGTTGTAAACGTATCCTGCATGGAGGATTTCATCCATGCAAGAAAGTCAGAAAACTGCTCCAGCATTCCTTGGCCAGAAATATTTTTAAGGCATTCTAGACCTGTTGGTATCTGTTACAGGAAACTGATTAGGACAATTTAAGCAGGTTTTTAGGTTCTGAATACCCTTGTCTTCTTTAGGTTCTGGACGACCCTTATCCTTGGAGGCTGATTGCTTAGCGGATGACATTCTATTAAAACTTAGCTTTTATTACATAAAGTAAAACACAAAACTTGGGTGACATAGCCAGAGGTCACCGTAGCAGGATTTAAATAGGAGCCAAATATCTGTGGACCCGGTTGCAGCCTTTTGCGTTGCATTGCATGCTGCGTGATATCATATCCTTATACAGCAGACTGGAAGCTGTGACGGAGAGAAAGGAAAACTTCCTGACTGACTCAGCGGTACAGTCAGGTCTTCAGGGAGAATCTGTTCTGCGTCCCCCTGGCCTGGGCAGCAACGCATGCAGCCGTAATGTAGAAACTCGTCAACACAAAATAAAAAACAAGGTAACTGTTAAGATGCATACATAATATTGCGCAAGCTGAACAACAGCTTCCCTAATACAGCTGTAGGGCAAAAAGACTAACCGGAAGAAGGGGGGTAAGCACCTTTTATGAGAAATTTTTCATTGGTCCTACATCAGCTAATTGTAATCAGACTATACACACTATTTAGCCATGAGGGGGAACACAGAGGATATTAACTTTTGACAGATATCGATATGAATAAAAGGGGTCTGGCCAAATTCCAGCCTATAATGTTAGCACAGTATACTCTCTTTAGTTTAATTAGATTAAAGTGATTATTTTTACCTGTTTTGAAAACCGATATAGCTAATGAGGGAGATTAGACTTGTTTTAAGGAAAGCACCCACACAAGCCATGAGTCTTTCACCTAGTATTTAAAGTGATAGGTGATAGTAATACTTCAATTTAATTTAATTTTATATTGTAGCCATTAAAAAAACATTAAAAACGCTGTAAGTCTTATCTCTCAAACCTTTATGGTTTGAGAGCTATTTGCAAGTAAAGTTTCCCCCTGACTGACGTCAGCGCTGTAGCTGACAGATTTGGAATCCAGTCCGCAGACCGGCCGGCCGGCAGCTCTTCAGCAGAGCCGGGATTGCAAGATATAAAAATAACTACTTCGTTGGAATGGTCTACAAAGTGTGCCTGGTTTGCAAGCACACTTTGTAGATCGTTCCAATGAAGTAGTTATTTTTATATCTCTTGATCTTGGCTCTGCCGAAGAGCTGCTGGCTGGTCTGCGGACCGGATTCCAAGTCTGTCAGCTAGATGGCAGATTTGACCAATACAGCCAGTCGGGGAAGCTTTACTTGAGAATATCTCTCAAACCATAAAGGTTTGAGAGATAAGACTTACATAATTTTTAATGGTTTTTAATGGCTACAATCTAAAATAAAACTAAATTGAAGTATTACTATCACTTTAATTGAGAGGTATTAAAAATAAGATTTTAGTCTTATCTGTTAAATCCTTTTCTCTTAGTCCATATGATCCACAGGTACCATGCGGAGGCGACAGCTCCTCCCTGTAGGCTGGAACATTTCTTGAAAGAAGATGTGGGTGGAGCCTCCCCTCCACCTTATCAGGCTATCACACTTATCATTGATCATTTAGAGAGAGATCTAGAGAGCATAGATACCTAATTAAGAAAAAAAGCTTAAGCCATTCTGTACCTAAACATTTCAATAACTGCTCTAGAGGTGGCTTAGAGAACTTCAAAATTATAGGCTTACAAACACATACCCACCACCTGTCCTAATAGGTTCTCTGCTCTCTGCCGTAGAGAGGCATTTTGGATCTCCCATGTGGATACATTATTTCCAAAACGTCTCAACGATATGTGATATACTTGTAAATGGAATACTGTGGTTATTGGTATTGTTGGTTTTCTTTGAACAATATATTACATTAACCTCCCTATTTAGGGTTTTATGATGTTATATTCACGGAAAGTGGTATTTGTAGAAATTGTGTGTGTTTGTGTGTATAAATATAATATAGATGAATGTGATCTCATTTGGAAGATCTTTTTTTATAAACGTATGTTTTTTATATACGTTTTATTTTCATATATTCATATATATTTAATACGTGTATATATTTCTTACATGCTACTCATATGCACGTATGAATAATCCAGTTATCTGTTTATTCTTCTAAGTACTCTGTTCTTTAAATTTGACTTTCTTTTGAACATTTTATCTTGATATTTGATCATTATGGTCTTCCAATTGAGAAATTTTATATTTGTATATGCCTTCAAAAGTTTAGAACACGGAGAAGCCTTAGCCTCAATATGATGATGAGGTCTACAACATTGTAGCACTACTGGCACTCGTTATAGTAACAAGGCTTGGACTAACAGCAGCCACACTCGCTCATATCTGTTCTAATTTGTTGAATGTGGAGAAGGGATAGTATAAAATAAAGATGTTGATGAATGTCTTTTATTCCCTGAGGAAGCGAGGACTACACTCACGAAACGCATTGGAATTTTATGTTTAATAAAGTTGTGCCACTTTTTCTCCACTCAAGTGCCTGTTTGGTTTGATTACTACATACGCTGACTATATCGTCTATCTGGTGAGTGACAGCCATCAAGGGGCGGTTCATTAGCCCCTGTGTGGATATGAGTGCTCTTAGAAGATTTTGTCTCCTTTTATTTACAGTGATTCATATGAAGATATCGGGAAACGATCATTAGGAGACAAGCAAAGATCATACGTGGGGGATTCGATATATTTGTCCCTATTAAGGTGAAGTTTCAAGTTGCTCTTTAGTAAGTACATTTCTATGCGCATTTTGGCCATTCAAGTTTGCTCTCTCTTTTTCTTTTCTATGTGCATGCCAGTTGGTGAAGGCGTTGCGAAGGACGACATATGAAAAGCTGCAGACTGAGAACGGCTTTTGGAAACCATCATTAAATATATATATATAAATATATATACACACACATCAAGAGTCTTGTATGTGGACTGGATTTGGGGAGCTTAATTTGTTTTTTTAGCCTCAGCAAGCTGTTTACTGCACATGGCAGTAGCCCTGGTGACCCATACAGAAACCAAAGCAGGCCAGAGGGCAGCACCAATGGCAGCAAAATTAGATGTTAGGATAGACTCCTATCAGTCATATCCTTGAGTGCCTTACCATCAGCCAAGGGCAGAGCAGTAGACTTGTAAAGTCTGGAGATTGTGGGATCAACATGAGGAGGTGAAGTCCACTGAGCCAAAGCTGCATTAGAAAAGGGGTACAGCTTTGAAAATCTCTTGGAAAGAGATAGGCACCTGTCAGGAGTCTTGCACTCATTCAGAATAACTTGGTCCAGAGTGGGATTGGGAGGAAACAAATAGATTAAGGGTAGGGGAGCCGTGGAAGGACACAGAAGAAAAGGAAATATCGGTAAGTAAATTTCTAACTTTCTTCTGTGTCCTATCCCCGGTTAATAATGGGATGTACCCAAGGATAAAAGCATTACTTAATGGGGTGGGATACAAACTGATTGTCAAGATGAAAATTGAAATGTCTTACCACTAATCCGGAATGACAGCCTGGAGCACTTGTCTTCCAAATTTGGTGTCTGCTGAGGCCTGGACATCAATCTTATAATGTTTCATAAATGTATTCAGAGAGGACCAAGTTGCGGCTTTGCAAATATCCTCTGTAGAAGCTAAAGCCTTACATGCCCAGGAAGTGGATAAGGCCCTGGTGGAGTGAGCCTTAATGGAAATAGGAGGGGAAAGCTTGGCCTCTGAATATACTAGTTTGATACACTGGGTTATCCACCTAGCTATGGAAGCTTTAGAAGCTGGACTTCCCTTAAACTTCCCAAAAAGTGAACAAACAGAGTTAGACTTCCTAAATTCTTTGGTTCTGTCAATGTAATATGATAAACATCTGACTAGGTCTAAATTTTGGAATTTCCTCTCCTTTTCATTTTGAGGGTTATGGCAAAATGAGGGTAGAATTATTTCCTGGTTTAAGTGAAACTCAGAGACAACTTCAGATCTAAAAGTAGGTTTGAATCTAAAAACCACCTTATCTTGATGAAAAAACAAATAGGGGGAAGAGCAAGACAAGGCTTGGATTTCAGATACCCTCCTGGCTGAGGTTATGGCAGTGAGGAAGACTGTTTTATATGTTAAGGCTTTAATAGATGAAGACTCGAGAGGCTCAAAAATAGGGGAGCTAATGAGTTGTTCTAGTACTACATTAAGATCCCATGGAGGAACGATAGACCTAATACGAGGTCTAGTTTTCTCTATTGCTCTGATGAATTTCTTTACCAGAAAATTGTCTGCAAAGGGTTTGCACAACAGGGCTGAAAGAGCAGACAGCTGAACTTTGATGGAGGATGGTTTTAACCCTTTGTCAAATCCATCTTGAAGAAAATCTAGGATTCTGGCTACGTTGATACCAGAGAAATTGATATGGAATGGAATCCTTGTTTTTAACTGGAAAATCCAGAAGTCTTCTCTTTTATTGATTAACGATAACATATCTCCTCCTCTCCATGGCAATCTCACTTTCTCAATGCCTTGAAAACTAAAGGCCAATCTGGACCCCTCATGCATTTCTAAAATATGTTTGGCAATTGCTGAGTCAGTGAGACCCTTTTCTACAATGTTCCCTTATTCGTACCTTAAGTGGACGACCTTTTCGTCCCACATATTGGATGGAACATAAATTGTAACTAAACAAATAAATAACATTGCTTGAGTTGCAATTAATGTAACTCTTGACTAGATACCTACGAGCATCCACATAACTACAAAAGTAGTTATTCCAACCACCTAAGCCGGGTGTGCTCCCGTTTTGTTTGTATTGCCATGGATGCATCACAAGAAAAATTGACAGCCTCCTTTATGGATGCTACCTCTTTAATAAGTTTGGAGCGAGAAACGTTAGAGTCAATTTTCTCCTCCAATTCGCTTAACCAGATTCAGTGCTGTAGCGGCTCCCAAGTCTTGGCCAATTATGGCAAACTTCTTCTTTAATGCAGATTCCACCTTCCTGTCCATAGCGTCTTTTAAAGCAGATTCATCTTCCATAGAGATAATGGTCTTTCTTGCAATATGAGAAATAGCTGGGTCAATTTTGGGGGGTGATTGCCATGTGCTGATGTCTTCCTTTTTAAAGGGGTACATCCTATTAAAACGCTTAGTGAGACCAATCCTTCTATCCCCTTTTTCCCCATTCGGAACAGATGAGACCAGATACAGTATGATGTACAGGAGAAACTGGTGAAGTCTTACAGCTTCCCATAAATGCAGCATCTAGAACTCCCAGTTCTTGTTGTGCTTCGGTAAGACCTAAAGTACTCCGCATAGCTTTAAAAAAAATTATCCATATGATCTAAGTTAAAAACTCCTGAATCCTCAGGAATTTCTCCGTCTTCAAATGATGAATACTCCGACACCAATTCCTGAGCACTATCCAAATCCTCAGGACCCTCCCTTCTTCAGGATGTACCTTCCCCAGGGTCTTCTATACGAGGGCGCTTCTTGGGGGCTGCTGCCTCTTGCATGGCCATGCTGCCTCTTGCATGGGCATATCTTGCTCTGCTGACTTCCTGATACACTCCTGACAGAGCTTGGATGATTCACAAGGGGATAATTTTTTTATCACAGGCCAGGCAGACTTTAGGTTTAGTAGCAGCCTTGTCCTCTTTGCCAGTACCCTCAGGAGGAGATTTATCCTTGCTAGGGGCTGATTTTGGAGGAGCAGACATGATAAACTAAAATGTATAGCTTTATTAAATACTTTAAAACCTGACTTCTGACTAAGCCTACCCCTGTCCTAACAGATCTGGCTAGTAAAAAGGTCAGCTGTCTTACATAGAGATCAAACAGGCTTCATTTCCTGATGAGAAAGCATAAATATATCTGGTTACTTACCTGTCTTCCTAATGCTCGTCTTTCAAACATCCTGCGTTCCTTCCTGGAGAGCACCGCATTGTATTCTGTGATCCTAGTGTAACATCCGGTTTCAGCAGGGACTTCCGGTTTTCAGCCTGCATGCTGAACCGGGCTACACGCAACCTCCCTGGCTTAATGGAGACGGCCTGCTGGTGTTACCCAGAGAATAACTTCTGATTCCTTGTTCAGCACCACTGAACTGCGGCCCACAGGTATGCCCTTTAAAAACTGATTTCTTTAAAATAGATTCCTTCCCTACTAGGGCGTAGGGCTGAAGACCTACACTCAGCCTACGTAGAACCAAAAAAGAATGGGGTTTCAAGGGAATGCTGCTCTTTTAAATTGTATGTTTTAATTCAATTGGTCCTACCCCGGCTGGTGGGCGGAGACAATACCATTCGTAGCTGGGGATAGGACACAGAAGAAATTGTTTTTTTTTTTGCATTCAATTAAACTTTTTAATCTCTACAAAATGCTAAATATTTTTGGGGACATTACTATCCCTTTAAGAGCCTGAGATTATCATTATTTACCTGTTACATGTGTTCTGGAAAATTGCAGTAACTTTTCATACACAGACTCATGCACACAGGGATATTGCCAACTCAGGCATCTTTCTGCTACATTAAAGGGATAGTAATACTTAAAATGTAAAAAAAAATATGTTGTAGGGTTTATCCCCCTGAGTAAAACAAGAGTACTCCCACTGCTGAAAGGTGTTTTATTCAAAAGCTATTAATTTTCAAAGTTGAATTTTTTAGGTGCAATATCACAGTGGCCTGAAATTGTAAAGTGGCGCTGTTGCTACACGATCCTATGGACAACTCTGGTCAGTTGACCATAAATCTCCATAGGATGGTGTAGCAACAGCGCCACTGTACAATTTCAGGCCACTGTGATATTGCACCTAAAAAATTCAACTTTGAAAATTAATAACTTTTGAATGAAAGACCTCTCAGCAGTGGGAGTACTCTTGTTTTACTCAGGGGGATAAACCCTACAACATATTTTTTTTTACATTTTAAGTATTACTATCCCTTTAAAAAATTACACATTACCAAATACAAGGATTTATACAAAAACAAAAATATATAAAACTCTTACAATGTTGGGAGCACACGCAGTTCTGAGGAGAGCTGGGTGTGGTATTTCTTGGTAGGGGACGGCCTGTATTCCAGTTTCTTGCCTGAGGTACAGCTTCACAGGTGACATCATAGGTCATCTCAAAAGGTAATCTTTTAATGCAATGTTGTCCCTTACTGCAATCCTTCCAGTCAAGTGACCGTCTTTGGGATCTGAGGGATCTCTTCCTGACATATGGAAAGGGGATTTTTGTAAAGGGATAGTAATGTTTCATAATAAAAGCATCTCTAATTAATCATCATATTATTTGGACCTTGGAGAGTGTTATTTCAGTTGTGTCAGAGTTGTAGTTCAAGAGTAATTCAATGACAAAGTATCCCCCTCCCACCCCTTTTACTGATGTAACACTGCTCAACCAGATCAGAAGGGAGGTGCCCAGGTAGACTGCAGAGAGGGACAATCTTCAATTAAGATAAGGGAAAAACCTGAAAAACTTGTCAAGGGGGGCAGCGTTTTCATAGGAAGACGATTGTCCCCTGCTGTTATCTGTCTGGTCTTACAACCAGATTCCACATCTGAGAGGAAATGGCCATACCTGGGAACTCTCTGGTTTTGCCCCGGAGACTCCGGATTTCACAGTGTATTACTGGGCCTCTGGGGCAGTCTCTCAATCTCCGGGTGGGCAGAGTTGCAGTAGAAACTCTGCCCACTTGTTCTCCATCCAGCCCCGGTTCCTCCCCTCTCCCTACCCTCTTACAATCTTCAACATATATTCAGCCCTTTTTTTTTTTTTTTTGTCTGCCCTCCCCCTCGTGGCTAAGCCCCACCCCTTTTATGACCGATTCACATAATTTCCCTCCCTGATTGGTGCTGGCAGGGCTACCCTCGTGTAGCATTGCCTGTCAAGTTCCCAGGTATGGAGATGGCTTACACTAGGTAAAAGGGGCATGAGGGGAAACTTTGCTTGTGAATATCTCTCAAACCATAGAGGTTTGAGAGATAAGACTTATATTGTTCTTCATGTTTTTTTAATGCGTACAAAATAAAATAATGATAAAATTAAGAATTACTATCCCTTTAAATCAAATTTGAAGAAGAATATGTATGTAACGAGATTTTTAAAACATGCTATGCATTATAACAATAACAAATGAACAATTCTATCCAGTTTTTTTACACACATAAAAATATAAATATAGATAGAGAGTTTTAAGAGGTTTATTGAAAGAGAGAAAACGTTAGCTGGGGGTGAAAACTCCAGTGATTTAAACAATGTTATTAATTAAAGACGTTTACTAAATGAAGCCCGAAACAATTTTCTTTCAAAAAAATATATACATTTTCTTGAAGAGCAGTAGCGTCACAGCAATAGACAGTTCTTACAAACTACTTCCTGACGCCAAAATAGGAATTACCACGCCATTTTCTCGTGGTGTATGGTTGCGCCCACTCAGCTATTATTGCGTTAAAGTCATTGTTGTGTATGTGCATACATGTGGTATTCTGTAGTTTGGAGGCCACTTTCTCGTAGCCCAACGCAAGCTATACTTTGCTCCACGGCCTTAATCAGCTTTTTTTCCATACGTAGAGCTAGCACACTCCTCTTAAGCACTTTTTGTTTCATCTTTGCTCTTGTCCCCGCCCAGATAGAGGGGAATTCTGCTCAGTGCACATGCGTGGTGGCCATATTGGCTTGTGTCTGTGCGGTGACTGAACGGAATTACGGGGAGTTTGTGTCTTTTATTACTGAAGAAATTGCCGGGCTTGACAGGCGTCACGGTGAGACCTTAGTATAGGACATGGATGTTCCCTCCCAGACTTCTCTGCCAGCGGGTCGCTACTGATTATTTTATTCAGGTCTCACTGGAGACTTGGGAAACATGCAATGACAGTGCAATCTGCTCTCACTGCATGTATTAAAGTGCAATTCTGGGGTAAACCAACGTCACCATAGGAGACACACATCCTAATTACATTAAATGGAAGTTGTAACCCAGTGAGTGCTACAAAAGTGTGCAACGCATTGCAAAGCAGCGAACGAGACACTTGTAGCGTTTAAGGTGTTAATAGGCCCAGTTTAAATAATGGAAAATCTGGGAAAGGTGTGTGTCCCTTATTGTGCATATGTATTTCGCGATCACTGTAATACTTATACATAAGGTCTATTGTAACTGTTAGCAGTTTGCATACCATAATGATCAACGCACAGCCTTCTGGCTCACAGATGGTTAATGTAGTTTTCACATAGGTTTCAGGTAGTTGCTACATTATGGCAACTGCACCATCACTGACAGTTATGGCCTTGATTACGATCGTGGGGGGCTCTGTTTATGTGCTTGATATAATGGCATATTTAGTATAAATCAAATATATTGCTTCTTTGTTACCGCACACATGCAGTGGCAAATTTTTGATGTATACATAGGGGTGTATAGAGCAGGGGTGAGGCATCTGTGACTCTTCCACTGTGGAAGAATACAGTTCCCATTATCCATTTACAGGCAACATTTGGTTGGGAATGATGAGAATGATAATCCTCCACAGGTGAGGCCCTCAGGTTGCCCACCCCTCATTTAGAGTATTTCACATCTGGGCATACCTGGTAATGCTCAAGGTTTGAGTCAAATATCAGAGTGAAATGCCAGAATTTCAAGGTGAATGAGTCCAGTGATACCTTCTATATAATTTAGGCCAGTTTCTTTAGTCCATAGGTTGGTGCCATTTGTACCAGAAGGGAAGAGGGAGAAGTCCTGCTTGTCTTGTTTGTCCAAACAATGAGAATGCTAACTTGTAGCATGTTAAAGGAACACTGACACTTAAAAATGAACTGGGGTCATATACACAATTACAATGTACTTCATGGTAGCATCTGTAAAATTTCTCCCATCAGTTTCTGAATCCGGGATATTTAAAGTGGAACTTTCACCTGTATTAAACCCTCTCTCATATTATTAGCGTAGCGTAATTGTTTCTATATCGCAGGGATTTTTTTTTTTTTTTTGTAAGCGCCTAGTTAATGAGAAATTTGCTGTACAAAATTAGATTCCTGTACCCACTTCTGAATTCTGCAGCACAAGCTGAAATTCTCCTCCCAGCTCTACCAGGGAGTGGGTTCATTATAAGGATAATCGGAGCTTGCTGTAACTATAGACTTGATGCATGCCAGTACGAAGGGGAAGCTTGAACGCGCTCCCTGGTAGAGTTGGGAGGGAGGTGGGATGAGAATTTCAGGACTGGGAAGTCTTGCGCTGCCGTTACGTTGTGCTGCACAATGCAGAAGTGAGTACAGGAACCTAATTTTGACAGTGAATTTCTCATTAACTATGGACATAACCCCCCCCCCTGCAATCTAGAAACAATTACACTACACTAATAATATGAGACCGGGTTTATTACACGTGAAAGTTCTGCTTTAACGGTATGAGGAGTCTATTTCATTTTTTGATGTTACAGTTCCTATAAGGGATTCTTGTTAGAGATGCACCGATACCACTTTTTTTTAAGACCGAATACCGATACTTTTTTAAAGTACTCACTGATACCAATTACCGATACTTTTTTTTGCGGTCATTTGCCAGTTTTCCATGTACTTAAAGCGTGTGTGTGTGTGTATATATATATATATATATATATATATATATATATGTATATATATATATATATATATATATGTATATATATATATATATATATATATATATAATATGCTTTAGGTACTTGGGAAAACTGGCAAATGACCGCAAAAAAAAAGTATTGGTGAGTACTTGAAATACACACACACCACCTCTTGACTGTCCCCTTTTGCCTCTTTCTCCCCCTCTTGATTCCCACCTTTTACTTCATTCTCCCCCTCTTGAGCTCCCTCCTTTTGCCTTGGCTTTTTCTCTCCCTTTTGATCCCCCTTTGTCCCCCTCCTTGACTCTTGATCCCACTCTTTTGCCTCTCTCTCCCTCCTGATTCCCTCCTCCTTTTTGCCTCTTCTTGTTCCCCCTCCTTTTGTCTCCTGATCTTTCCTCCTTTTGCCTTTTTTTTTTTTTTTCTTAGTCCCTTTTGCATCTTTCTCCCTCTTGCCCCCCCCTCTGCCTCTTTCACCACCCGCTCAGTGTCCCATCTTGCCTCCCTTACCCTCCTCTGACGGGTGCTCGCTGTTCTCTCGCGAGCCCCGGCAGAAGTCAGCGTCGGAGCGTTGCCATGGTAACCCGCAGCAACTCTCCGACGCTACAGGAGGGAGAGAGGCAACCGGGGAGCATTGTGAGCAGCTCCCCGGGCTCCCTCACTGCAGCACCGACCCTGACACAGGGTATCGGCGCTGGCATCGGTCGCATTTGCGCGAGTACAAGTACTCGTGCAAATGCTGGTATCGGCACCGATACCAGTATCGGTGCAACCCTAATTCTTCTGGACTGATTGCAGCACCTCTAGATTAATACAAGCAGGGACATACTACCTAGAATTTGCATTCTAGGGAACATTAAGTGCCTTATTCCTCAAGCCAGTGTTTCCCAAAGTCATTCCTTGAGGTACGCTAAAAGACCAGCTTTTCCAGAAATGTCTGCTTAATCACAGATGGGTAGTCCGTGGCCCAGTCATGGTGATTGAGCTGCCTATGCTTAGAAATCATCTGACCCATTGGTGAGGACTGGGACAGAGAATCACTGCATCAAGCTAAAGTGGTGTAATTGTGGATCAAATCAACTGCATCATAGTGAGAAAATGAAAATTCAACAAATGTCCATTGATTTAAATGGGGCTTTTTACTCGTTACAATGTATTGGAGACCTCTCTGGCATTTCAGGTGCTAAAGGGCCTATTTAAATTAATATGGATTTGCAGAATTTTTACACTATGGTGCAACTGGTTTGCTCCAGAAATACATCATACAGTTTTTTTAATTGGGCCCGAATGCACAAAAACAGGAGTACAATTATTGAGCAACACAGCAGCACCATAGGGGAAAAATTCAGCTTCCCATTAAAGTGGTGTTTTTAATTCCTTGAATGCTAGGCCAGGTCTCCAACAGATTGTGAAGCAATGTATTGGACATCTTTCTAGTATTCCAGGGGTTAAAAGCCCCATTTAGAGCAAATTTACATTTGGAGAATTATTTCTCCCATTTCATGCAGATGGTTTGCTCCAGAATTGCTCCCGTTTTGTTTTGTGAATAAGGCATTGGGTGTTCTCTGGGTCAGCTCATTGTGAAAGTTCTCAGGTATGCATCTGGTTATATTGGTTGTGACCAATGCTAGGAATGCGCAGACTGATGGCCCTTCTAATTTAAATTCATTACAATGGAAGTAGCACCTTATGACAGGGTAATTTAATTTGAAAGTGCTTTCAGAATCACTTGTGGCATTTTTAAAAACATTTTTTTTAATGTTATAGTTTAGAGATGTATCTTTGCCTGTTTTTAGTTGTCTGGTACAGTTGTGTGTCAATTACTAACATTCTACACACACCTCCCCCTTAATTGCCACTTCTTTATGCTCTGGTTTTCAAAGAGTTAAACATATACTTAGTCCTGTCTTTTTTTTTTTTTTCTGACTGTATAGAGGTTTCTTGTGACCCCTTTTCTCCAGTTACTAAATTAAGGTGAGGATAAGGAAGAACACATGAGGGAATGGCAGCTTGGAGGGAGAGCAGTGCAGAGAGTTATTATTTTGCACATAGCTGTGCCAGCCATTATTTTCTAACTTGCATAAATGGACACATAAATAAAACTAAATTTCTCACAAACTATATGATTTTAAATAAAAGATGGCTAATAACGGGGGATTTTGAAAGCGCTTTTAAACAAATCTAAGTTGCCATAAGGTGTTATTCTATCTTATTCACTTAAAATGAAACTATGTTCATTGCCCTCCCCTTTTGGCTTTATAGAAAGAAATGATATCCATTAAGTTTGCTTTATTTTCTTGTTTGGTTCATTTTAGGCGTTAAAGGAAAGTGATTATTTGCAGTAAGTTCCTCCTCCTACTCTCCTTTTGGCATTTTTTACACTATTTAAGAAAAAGATACCTGTGATGCCCTACATTTTCCTGGCAGTTGCATTCTACGGTAGCATGATGCGCATGTGACAATGTCTGGAGTGCATTAGCCATATGGCAGGCTACCATGAGGGTTGGGGATTCATTGGCGTTGCAGTTATTACTCCTCAGTAGAGGTGCTTAACCCTTTGAGTTCCAGAGGGGTACGCAACGCATTGCAGAGCAATGTGTTGCGTAACTCTCTGGCACTAAAAGGGTTAAATCCCAGTGATTGCTTCATCCCTGTGTTTATAGGTATTGTATCAATGTGCGTGTGTATTTCCCTATACGAACTTAGTGTCATATATATATTAGTATTTATTTATTTTTTCTTATTTAAATAATGTGATGTTAACCTTTTTTCCTTTCTTTTCCCCAGATTTATCTAAGCCTTATACAACATGGTAAGTCTGCCATACAGATATCTTGAAATGTTCTAATTGTGGTTAAGTTTCAAGCAACTTTTTATGTATTTGTTTACTTTAGTAAAGCAGCAGATCAGTTATTATGTTGTATTGGACAACTGTGGTATAGTAAGCTCTCAGGCATTATACGCACCTGTGTATAATGCGCAGTTGTTCAGATTTATGCGGAAGTAGCATTATGTATGGGAAAGGGGTGGGAGGGGGACTCTTAAATAAATTAAACGAACACCACCACTAAAACTATATTGAAAAACTGAGCTTGCTGTAATAGTCTCTTTAAGTAGGTCATCATTCCAACTAGAAAGCCTCATACGAGCAGATGAGCCAAGAAGTTGAAGCAGCAGACCTTGGAACAGAGATCTCAGCATCTCCTATAACCCAGGCTGATGTGCAAATAAGAAGTGGCATAACTTTGGCATAAACCGACTAATATGGGGCAAATAACACATTTCTCCAAATTCCTGTTGATTTAAAATTATGCTTTTAACTTATGAATGCTAGAGAAGTCTCACGTGCATTAAGAAGCCCATTTAAATTAATGGATATTTTTGTTTGTCCCCTGTGGTACAGTATATTGCTCCAGTTACTCTTAGTTCATCAGCAGTACTGTACAATTCCTAGCTAACCCACTGCCCCAGGTAGTTCAGTGGGCATGTGTTATGTATTTCACATGTGTTAGGTATTTTACATTTGCTTCATCAGAGACAGCTGGGGGGTGATGCACTTAGGAGTGATAAAGAGATGATAAACTGGAGATTACTTTTCCAGAGATATCAGTTCTCTAATTCTTATGTTATTCTATGGAGCCACTGCAGTAAGATTTCTCAAGTAGGAGAGATCTTGGTGCATAGTCTCCATAGAATAACACAGGAACTGGCGAGGTTCTCTTCACTTTATCACCTGCTTATCACACCTTAGTGCATACCCTGCCCCCCTGGTGTTTGATGAACTACCTGATCTTTAAAGGTGATCTGTTACTCTTGGATAATCTTAATTAATTTTAAAGACAATTGAGAACTGCCTAAATGTTATGCTAGCCATTAGTTTCAAATATACATTTTTCTACTTATTTTGTTAGTGGCATAGTATGACATTTAATACCAGTATAATTTCTGTGTTGTGCTGTGAATGATCACAGAGTATTAAGTGACACTTCTAATCTGTGCAGAAAATCCAAATGGCCAGTATAATCAGTTATACATGGACTGGTTCCCCAAAATGAATCTTTCAAAAGTGGTCACTGGTCAAATATTTGTAACTGCGACAAAAAAAAAAAAGTCAGCGGGAAAACTTTTACCCATCTTTGCTGAGATTTCTGGGGCTTCAGTGATCCTGTCCTCTGTCTATGGGAGATGTGCCAGGGTTCACATGTGTCTACAACTAACAAAATAAGATAAGAAGCAAAAATAATAAATGAAACAATTTATAAGCAGCATAGGTTGCATGATAAAGGTTTAACCCCTTGATTGCCAGAGGGTAGCAAGCACATTGCTTTGCAGTGCGTTGGATACCCCTCTGATACTCAAAGGGTTAATAATAATAATTAAAAAAAAAAAAAGTTAAAGAGATACTTAATTTTTTTTCAAGATACAATATTGTATGTATTAAAGATATAAACAAAACCATCTATGTATTTTTGCCATAACTTTCATAGTTTAGGAGTAATTGCATTATAAATTTTACCCCTCCTGTCCCTTTTATCTACATCACCGCTCTATCTATCAGACTTGGATTCTGGTCTGCGGACCAGACGGAGCATCTGAAGAGGCGAAACAGGAGTGGATACAAAGGAAATCTTCATGGCAACGCTCTACCGTATCAAACCATGCCCACTTTGTAAACTGGTGTCATGAAAGTTTCCTTTGTATCCACTCCTATTTCATCTGTTCAGATGCTCCGTCTGATCCGCAGACCGGAATCCAAGTCTGACAGGTGATGTAGATAAAACGGACAGGAGGGGTAACATTTAGACCACAATTACGCCTAAATTATGCAAGTTATGGCAAAAATACATAGATGGTTTTGTTCATTTCTTTAATACATACAATATATTATCTTACAAAAATTAAATATTACTATGTCTTTAAGGACCAGAAGGATGTGCACACCCTTCTGGTCCCTAAAGGGTTACAACAACAACAACAAAAACCATGGGCATGTTTATTGGTAGCAGGTATTGATGTTCCTTTAAATAAAAATGTATACAAGTATGTTAAATGTACATGGACATGTATTGTCCTGTGAAGCTTATGTGAGAAAGGTTGCTGTTGCATCATATTTGTAATTGTATATTTATATATTTGTAATTGTCTTTTGACAGTCTCGAAGATATGATTCTAGGACCACTATCTTCTCCCCAGAGGGTAAGATGAAGTTTAACAGAAAAGTGAGGTGGACATCCCAAAAAATGGACAATAGTTCTCACTGGATATTTGTTGAGGGGTTATGAGCCCAGAGGTTAACTTGTATCTGTTACCTACAGGTTTTTAGTCTCATTAAATATATTTATCTAAACTGCCTATGACTTATACTTTTTGTGTTCTACCTAATAATAGTTTTTAAGGTTTTTAATTTAGTATTCGTAGGAACCAATCTCAGCTTTGTTCTCTAACATGGTCAGATGTAGCCTGCATAATTAGTCACATGTTCAAGAAATCACCTCTCCAATCTCTAATTTAGGCTGCTAAAAATCTTATTTGTTCCCATTTAGGGGAGGATTTTGGATGGTGACAGGTTTGCTTTAATATATACTAGCTGCCTTCCTGGGTGTGTATGTGGCACAGAAGTAGAATTTGTGGTCACCTGACCACTTCTTTTATAGTATAGATAAAACATTTAATTGCCACCAAGTTATGCATTTATGTTGATGTGAGTGTGAAAATTCAGAAAGATTGTAACAAAATGAAAGCTTTTTCAGCTTGAGAGACAACATGGAGATTACTTTCACTTTCACTTCTGACAGCGGATGTGCAAAACAAGTTGTGCTTTAGGTTCAAAAGACAAGTGGAGAAGTTCTGGGGAAACCATCTGCATCATAGGGAACAAATTCAAAGTTTCATTTATCTTCGCTAACCTTGAATACTAGAGAGGGACCATACATTGCAAAGCATTCAAGGTGTTAAAAATCCATTTTAATTCAGTGGGAATCTGGAGAATTATTTCTCCATAATGGTACAGTTGATTTTCACTAGTATTATTTCACTTAAATGGAGGATAATTCTCCATTTACTGGTCAGCTACGATATGTCCTTATACTGTATACTATCGCTCCTCGTCATTGGTAATGCTTAAAGTTTTTGCATGTTTGAAAACTGCATTAATAAGGGTCTATATGTCATGTTAACCAAAAGACCAGCAGATGTATAGTTTAGGAACTCTACGAGATATTCACACTTTTATTTCGGACAACTAAACACTTCCTGGTACTGCACAAAGCTGTATTAGCATATGATATGACATTGAAACCACTATTAGCATATGACATATCACTGAAAATGCTTAATTAGCATATGCAACATAAGTGATTTGCTTAATTAGCATATGAAAACATCACTTACGTTGCACTGTGCTGCAATTACAATACATTAACTTATGAAATAAGTGTGAATATCTCCTGAACCGTATGTTTGCTGGCCTTTTGGTTAACATGACATACAGACAGTTTTTTCCTTATACTGACAGAAGATTGTCCCTCATCTCAAGCTGCTTTCAGCTCTGAGGCAAGGAATATGACGTAAGTATACAGGGCAGAAGGGGGACAATTTATAATCTAATTTCACAGAAAATCTAGTGATTTAAGCATTACCAACGACGGGGGCAATAGTATACAGTATATGGACAGATTGTAACTTACCAGTAAATGAAGCATTTGTAACCCTTTAACTTTTGAATATAAGGCCCAATAGCCCTTATGTACAAAAAGTGGCGTTGTGCCATTCTGACACTGAAAAATTGTACCATAAGAGACATGTAAAAATTTCCAAAATCCCCATTTATTTCAGTAGAGATTTTTAACCCCTTGAATTCTAGAGAGTTCTCAAACACATTGCCTTGCAGTGCTTTGGAGTCCTCTGTAGCATCCAGGAAGTGAAAAGCTCAATTTAAATCAGCGGGGGTTTGCTCCACAGTTGTATCACTTAATGTTTATACATATGAGTCATTGTGTGTGTTAACCCTTAAAGGAGAAGTGTACCCCCAAACTAAACTTGGCCATGTGTCCCTGACTAACTCTAACCTGGTGCCTTGAATGGCGGGTCCAGCACTGTAAAATATGGGCAGAATAAGGCACCACTTTCTGCCTCTGATTGGCAACTGGCATAAAGGAGCTGGACTAACATCTCAAAGCCTTGGTCAGAGCCCAAATCTTCACAGGTTTTTGTTGGGTAACCTCTTGAAGACTAGATCCCTAGCATAGAAGTGTTCAATATAAAGAAAATGTAGGTGTATATATATTAGCATTTTCCTGGCAGGAATTCTGTACTTTGACTGGAGGTGCTATTAAGTATGTTCCTAAAATATATTATTATTTCTTAGGTCGCCTTTACCAGGTAGAATATGCCATGGAGGCGATTGGACACGCAGGGACATGTCTGGGGATTTTAGCAAATGATGGAGTTCTGCTAGCGGCTGAAAGACGCAATATACATAAACTCCTTGATGAAGTCTTCTTCTCAGAAAAAATATATAAACTAAATGAGTAAGTGAATATGAAACCATTTAATATACTCTCAGAATGAGATTATAAATTCTTACACAATATGTAAAATAAGGTGGCATTTTGAATTTTTTTTGTATTTAAAAATGAATTGTATAAAATAATGCTTTTTGCTATATACATCTCCTGAAATGTCTTGTCTATTGAAAAAGTTTTAAAAAATGTATATTTTTTTATCTCCCATTAACCTCTTTATGGACCAGAGGGGGGTGCAATATATTACTTTGCAATCTGTTGCGCACCCTCCTGTTTTTAACCCTTTGAGAGCCAGAGAGATATCCAACGCATTGCAGAAAACTCTACCACTTTTTGGCTCCTATAGGAATATCGATAAGCTTCTCTTCACTTTTTATTAACACTGTGTCAGAGGGGTATCCAATACTTTGCAAAGCAATGTGTCTGATACCCATCTGGCACCCATAAGGGTTAAATATAGATGAAAACCTATCAGTTCTTTTGGTATAATTTTAAGATGATTTACACATTTATCTTAATAATAAAACCTGGCAGAGGTGAGTACGCATTCTTGAGTTTTATTCACACCAATTGTGCTATAGGGGTGAGAAAAAAATCCAAACTTTTTTTAAATAGGGTTTTTAACCCCTTGCATTCTAAAGGTGCCTCTGAAGCAATGTGTTTCAGACATCTAGCATCCAAGGGGTTACAAGACCCATTTAAATCAAATGGAATTTCTATTTTCACCTGTGGCGCAGATGGCTTAACCCAGGATGTCCCCAGTTCTTTTTAGTACATCAGCATTACTGTTGTGCTGTTCCAGGGCACTTCACAACATATTATTTATTAAATGCTTGTCTCAAGTTGTTACTTTCCATTTAACCCTTTGACAGTTAAGGTTATGAAACACTTTGTAAAGAGCAATGTTTCTTACCACTGTGGCACTCAAAATGATGTTAGAGTACCAGATGGGTGTCCAGCGTATTACAGAGCAATGTGCTGGACACCCAGTTTGCATTCAGAAGGCTAAGCTGTGATAAATCGAGTAATATTTTCCTATACTAATTTTGTTATTAAAGTATAAGAAAACAAGTGGCTTATGATTACTTCAATAACCTGTGGTGTGTCTGTCCTCTCCATGGCCCGTTTTTCTTTGGTCCAGTCATGCATGTAGTCTGGTGAGATAAATCTTGTGATTGTGCGGTGAGCGACTCTTTCTCTTCCCTTTCTCTTCTCACACTCACTGCCCAGTCCATGAAGAAACTAGAAATATGAAAATATCTTATATGTCATGCTCTTTGTTTGTTTTTTTTAGTGATATGGCTTGCAGCGTGGCAGGAATAACTTCAGATGCCAATGTTTTAACAAATGAACTGAGGTTAATTGCACAAAGGTAAGATAACTGCATGTGTACCTGTTAACTAAAGTGGGCCTATACCAGTTGCTTCTAAGCCTCTCGTGCCCCATTATCAAGTCCGGACCTTGATTTCTCATCTTGAGCATATGTGAACATGTGAGATAATCTGGGGGTCATTTATTTTGCATTACTCACGCTTAAAGCAGCAGTAAACATAAAAAATGTGTGTGTGTGTGTATATATATATAATATATACAGAACATATTCAAAATAAGAACGCACACACAGGACTTCAATATAGTGCTGACATAAATCCAAATTATTTAATGATCAACGTTTCGGCTGCGCTCAAGCAGAAAGGCTGCTTGAGCGCAGCCGAAACATTGATCGTTAAATAATTTGGATTTATGTCAGCACTATATCGAAGTCCTGTGTGTGCGTTCTTATTTTGAATATGTTCTGTGTATCCTGCCGTGGAGACCAGCACCCAAGCCAGAGTCGCACTTAAGTGTGAGTGCTTCCATTTTCGGTTGTTTATTTATATATATATATATATATATATATATATATATATATATATATATATATATATATATATATATATATATATATATAGATAACAAGTTGCAGATGAAAAAAATCATCAAGCAGCAAGAGCACACTAGGGTCTAATGAAAATAAAAAATAACTTTTTATTTTGGTGTTTAGAAGATCAACATTTCGATTTTGGGGCCTTCCTCAAAACCTTGAGGGGGTCGAAACGTTGATATTTTAAAACACCAAAATAAAAGTAATTTTTTATTTTCATTAGACCCTAGTCGAGTAGTTTCAATTATATTTTGCGATATGGGTATATATATAATATAGCTTTTCCCAATGAGTAAAACAAGGACACTCCAACTACTGGGCCATTATTCATTGGAAATGAATTACAGCTTTGGTTTAATGTAGTTAAAAGTTCTATTAATATTATCCTACTTGGATTGCTCTATAAAGTTCTTTTCAGATGGTATCTGGTCCCAGCTAGCTTGAACAAAATTTATCCCACAGCTGATCTACACTGATTTTAGGAATTTTCTCACATCATTATTTTTCCAGCAATATTGTTTATTTTGCAAATGGATATATTGATGTTATTTGACAAATTCCCTATTTGTGAAATGAGAAAGCTTCAATAAATTTTAATTTGGAAATAGCTTTTTTTCATACCATTCCTGTCCCAGTCCCTATGATGTAACCTTAAATGCTTGCAAAAATAATTTGTTGCATACATCTTTTGGAGAGGCTGTGAGTATTCAGTTTTATCAAACGCTATCGGTTAGCACAAATTGCTCAACTGGCTTTAATCCACTCCTGTGGGGACAGGGTCAGATGGATTGATATTGAGAAATTTGGGGGAGATCAACAGGGCTTATTCGTTGTGTGTCTCAATTTCTGGGTTTAACTAAAGCTTTATTTTTTGAAGCCCTGGAATCTTCCCACCAGATCCCTATCTTGGAATTATTCCATTATTCTCAACTAGCCCAATTTATTACATCTTTACTTAAGAATAAAGAATATCAAACAGACTCTCTATTAATAGACCGACAGCAGGAGGCTTAATTTCTATCTTGTACAGCCTTATTATTAGACTATCTAGTGTCCTTAAACATTGTGACGATAATCTATAGGAACCCTTTGATGAGGCTGTTTGGTATGAAATGGCTAAAAGTTCTATTAATGTTAACCTGTTATCAGGGCTCAAAATTTAAAGTCCTGAGCAACTAGCCAGGGCTGAAAAGTTACTCGCCACCAGTTTCACGCCTAGCGCCACCCATATCCCCACCCTTAACCCCACCCATATCCCCTCCCTTAACTCCACCCATATCCCCTCCCTTAACTCCACCCATGTCAAATTCTCTTTGATGAAATTACACTGTAGTGGATTTAACAAGACAATATGGGAGATACAAAGCTTTACTTGCTACAAACAATACTGTTTTTATGGAGCCACAGCAGTCGTTTTAGGAACAGTAGGGTGAGCCTTTCTATAAATAAAACTTTCCCCTGCTGCATTATGTTCAGTCCAGTGAGTGTGTGTGTTCAAACTTCAAAGCATAAATGATTTTATAGCTGTACTTTTAACCACTCCAGTTCCGAATCTCACTACAATGCATTTATCTTTTGAATGTCGGAGAGGGAGTGGTATACAGCTCTGACACAGTGCCATAAGCATGACATTAAATGTGATTGAAACACTTCTGAAATGACTAACTGCATCATAAGGAAGTAATAAAATATCCCCCAAAACCTATGCCCTAGCATATAATTCTTTTGAACCCTAAAAGTTGCTTGTACAATATCGTGCAGCTAGCAGCCGCATTAACCATAGCAGCTCTACACTACTTTGTGGACTACATCTCCCATCAACCTCAGCGAGCAGATAGCTGCCTAAGCATGATGGGATCTGTAGTACAAGAAGTGCTGCAGGTTGCCCACTGACTATCACAATACTCCTTGTATACTGGCTATACATACCGGGGAAAAGAAATACTGCAAAGAACAGCAGCTGCACAGTAAGTGGTGACCACTTACCACAGTTTATCCACAGCCTTTCTTCATAGGAAAGTTTAAGTAAGACGTGATAATGTCCCTTTAATTATTGGCAACAGTTCCTCCTGTTGTCCATATATGTATTCTATGCATTCTATAGGACAGGTAAGACACCGCTGTAGTGTTCCATAAAATGTGACAGCAGTAACAGCTCTATGTCTTTGTTAGTTTGAATTGTTATAACTTTTGAATGAAGCAACTACCATGTGTTGTAGTACCCTTGTACCACTCAGTAGGAAAGCTCTACCATAAATGTTTTGCTTCGTTTTTTTTCCCTAAAATCTTTAGATCCCTTTTGGTAAATAGTGTTTTGTACAATAAAGACCTTTTTACTTTCTGCACTTCTTCTACAAATGTGTGGGTGTTAATGCAGCATTACGCAGCAATGCATTCTGTACCACTCTGGCACTCGGGGCTTAACCCTTTGAGTGCCAGAGTGGTACGGAATGCACATTCCGTACCACTCTGGCACTCAAAAGGTTAAGCCCCTTTGTCCCCTCTAGCAACGCCCCCACTAACGTCAGCAGCAGCCGCTGAGCTGTAAGTAGAATGACATTTGCTTGCTTCCACTAACGCTCCTTGCGCGATCCAGCACAAGTCCAGTGACACTCCTGCTCTGCCGTCTCTCCCTCTGTTGCACACCTTCACTTTCAGAAAAAGCAGCTCAGCAGCTGCTGCTGACATGGATTGGGGCCATTTTCATACAGGGCTTACATTTTGAGCCCTGCTGTTATCATATAAAATGTGATGGTATCTAGTACCAGCTAGGCTTAAAATAATGTATCGGTTACCGATCCCTATTTTGTTTTGGTGTTGTGGGGGGTATTTGCAATGTTTCATATATGGTGGTCTTCTCCAAGGGTCAAGTGTTTCTGGGAAAGGTTTTATGCACTGGTTGCAGTCTCACTAAAAAAGCTTGGAGAAGTGCTGCTGCTTCATAAAAAAAACTGGTGTTCCTGACTCCAGTCGTAAATCTGATGGCATATATTTTTAACGGCTAAACATACTACTACCTTATATTGCAAATCACCAATTTTAGTTATAAAGAAAGTCTGAGTTCAAGCTCAAAAATGCTTTATAGATGAAACACTAACCAGTGTCCCCTATTTAACTGTACAGTTCTCAGTTGTGATGCCCATGGATAGCCTACCAGTTCCTTGAACTGTTTTCAATTTAATTATTGGGTATTCTTCAGCCCAGGTTCACCTGTCTCCACATTCTTTTACAGGTGTGTGGACATTGGGGATCATTTTCCTTCCCTTTTTTTGTTAAATTATATATTTGACCATCTTTGTCTTCAAGAACTTTCGTCTTTATCGATGTACAAAGTATGAGACATCTGATGGTCAAATTCTTTAATTTTTAAAGCAGTTTTTACAGCTCAAGTTTTTTTTAATCATACTGTTAGCAACAGTCAAATGATGTCCAATCTATGGGTTATGCACTAAGGTGTGATAAAGTAGAGACGACTATTCCAATGATATCACTTCTCCAGCTCCTCTGTCATTCTATAGAGCCTATACACTAAGAACTCCAAAGCTGGAGAAATCTTAGTGCATTGGCTCTATATAATAACATAGCAACTAGAAAAGTGATATCGCTGGAGAAGCCATCTCCACTTTATTACCTCTTTATCAGGCCTTAGTGCATCTAGCCCCTTGAGTCATTAACTACAACTCCCCATAGTAAGAGATAGGAACAGTGTCACCTGGTGACTACAGTAGAAAACTGCAGTTTATTTATTTATTTATTTTTATATATTGCCACTTTTGAATTAAAAATATTTCAGTAGTGGGAGCAGCCTTGTTGCACTCAGCAGAAAAAGTCCTCTTAATATGTGTGTGTATATACTATAGACACATTTTTTATCTTATTTATTTATTTATAAAAACTTGCTATTTACGTAGTGAAAAAGCTGATGGTTATATATAATTAGAAATTTGCTCATGGGAAACATATAAGAGATGGATACCAAAATGCTGAAAATATGTCTGACTGCCAAAGTACTAGAAATGGGCCAAACTTCTGGCATTCAAACTGTTAGGATAATAGGAACATAAGGAAACTGTGAGGTAAACATAAGGTAAGGTATCCCTAGGGGTAATTTTCTAAAAATAAAAGTAACAGGAGATCTTATTTTTAGTGGACAAAGTGCTGAAAAAATGTACAGTCACTAATGAAAGGTATTGGGCCACCAACAAAAGATGCAGGGTCACTGACCTGCCTGAAAATAATTTCTGGGTATTCTCTGTCTAGAAACAGGTCACATGGGGGTCGATTGTGTATATTGGCATTGGAATTGTAAATTGTATTTAATTTATTGGAATTGTAAATTGTATTTAATTTATGCAGTAACCTGTTGTGGGGAACAGGTTTAAAGACGTTTGCAAAATTCAAGTATAACCACATTCACGGGAATAGACTTTTGTGAATTATCTACTGTTCATATTGACTGAGTGTGTGCTTCAGGTCACATGTGAGCCTCGCTAGTATTTTATTGTTACTGTATAATGTAATTAATTGTTACTTCTGTATAAATTAGTATTACATTTGACCATCCCAGGCTTAATGTATAGTTGTTTTAATGTGTCTACAATTTAGAGAGAAAAAAAATCACATCCACGTTTGCCTTTTGTTTTAGGTACCTGCTACAGTATCAGGAGCCAATCCCCTGTGAACAGCTTGTCACCGCACTGTGCGACATAAAGCAAGCTTACACACAATTTGGAGGTGAGCACTGTTCTTTTTCCATGTTCTCTTTCATGTTGCTGTTATGGCATAAATAACACATACTGTTATAGAGAATGATGTTTAAATGATCAATTATCCCTCAACACAGATATAGAAATAGATTTTGATTGCAGAGGAGAACCAGTTGGCTTATCTAGTGTACCCAATTTCCTATATAATTAAAATGCATGAAATTGCATATTACACAGATATCTGACTGTTTCAGATATATTTGAATTCCCTTACAGTATTAGTCCCTACCACTTCCACTGAGAGGTTATTGCACAAATCTATCACACTTTCCATAAAGTTTATACACCTTTCTCAAGTCTTCACCCTCTGACTTTATCATGTCCTCTTGTTCTTGTTTACCCATTTCCTGAACTCTATTAAATACCTTAATATAATTGAATGTTTCAATTATATTAACCCTTTCTCTTCCAATCTATCCATAATAAAGTTTTTGATTTATTTTTTTAGTAAGTTTTGCCATGAAGTCCCTGCACCATTTTAGTGGTTCATCTTTGAATGGTCTCCAATTTATTACTCCCCCCTCCATCCACTTGTATAAAAATCGCTGGAAGGACTTGCACAGGCTACAACATAGCATCTCCTTTCCACTGTTTGCCTCCCCACTCTCACTGCCACATACCATTCCTCCCCTCTCTGTTTTTCTGCCTTCCCTCTCAGTGTGTCATCACCGCTGCACCTCTCCCTCACTCATCTCCGCACACCACTCCTTCCACCTTCCCCATTGTCTCTTCTGTCTGCTCCCACCTTTCCTGTTGTGCCCCCTCTTCTTTCTGCTCTCTCCCACCATCCTCTATGTGCACCCACTCCTTTTTGCTCCCTCCCCGCCTGGCAGTCCTTCCACCCTCCCTGTGTTGCGGAGATGGTGTTTGTGTGTGTGTGTTCTCACAAGGTTGAGGTCTGGTGGTTGCTTAGCAACGGTTCACTTTTTAAAAGGTTGCATGTAAAATGTTGTGCGGCTACACGCTGCATTAAACACGTTGCCGTGATAAAAAGGGCGACATGACAATCTCGCCCTGCATAGTAGCGGGAGATTCTCATGTCGCATTTTTGAGTGCTTTTGAGGTATCTAACGCATTACACTCCAATACATTGGATACCTCAGTGGCGCTCAAAGGGTTAAGGACCAAAGAGCTGTGCAGAGAGTTGCTTTGGAATGTGTTGCACACCCCACAGGGTTGAGTCAAAAAGGGAAATTGTTTTGCTGCTCTATACTCCAAAAAATGTTTTTGTGCATACAATAGCCATTCATGCAAGGATTGGATTACAAGTTTCTAATTAACAACAATGAATCTGCTGTGGGTTTGAAGCGTGGTTTAAAGACGCAACAAGAGCATCTTGCTCTAAAAAGTAAGGCGAGATTCTCATGTTGCCCTTTTACTCATGGCGACTTGCTTAATGCGGCGTGTAGCCGCACAATGTTTTACATTCAACCTTTTAAAAGGATACCCTTAGCAAATACCCCACATCATCCCCTGCAGCTCCTTGTGCAATACTTCCATTAATTACCTCTGTGGTACTGAAAGGTTTAACCATTTGACTGCCTTTCAGTGCCAAAGAGGTATCTAATGTATTGGGTACCTCTTTGGCAATCAAATGGTTATCCTTTCCAGTGCCCCAGAGCTATCCAGTGCATTGGATACTTATTTGGCACTCAACGGGTTAACCCTTTCATTGTTAGAGTGGTTCCCAAACCCAAGGGTGACCTGTTTAACTCCTTCAATTCCAGAAATGCATTACATGCTTCCTTTGAAAGTAAGATGATTACACCTTTTAGTGCCAGAGGCATAGCTAACATCAGTGCATTGCATACATCTTTGGCACTCAAAGGTTTAAACCACATGGGCAAAGCAATATCCCTGTTGCTAATGTGTGTGTATTTATATATAATAAACACACACACGACTCAAGTATGACCCAAAATGTTGACAGTAAATGCTGTATATCATTAACAAAAGAGGTTTATACTCCCTCTCATGTCTTTAAAAACAGTATACATGTGTGGATATGTATGTGTGTATATATGAGAGAAAACAGCAAGGAGAGAGCTAGTCTAAACTATAAAAATACTAACACATTTATTATGACATGGACATCAATATGTAAAACAGCAAGCAATATAAAGCAAGTGAAAGAATAATACTAGCAATAAAGAGTCCACCTCTAAAACTGGCCAAAAAAATAAAAATTAAGACAATGAAAAAACTGAAAAAAAATGTAAAAACATTTTTTGAAAACATCAAATAAAAAAGCTCTCATATATTAAGGCCTCTAAAACGATATGTCTTTGAGGGACAATAATACAATATATATCACTGAGGCTGATAAGGGAGGAACTACTGTTGTTCTTGAATATGATGATTATGTCAAAGAAGCCCAATGCCTATTATCCTGTGTTGATATATATAATTTATTGGAGGTAGACCCCACAGATCGTATTGTCAGTTCCTTACAACTATTTTCTCTGCCCGCTGATCATTTGGAAGTGGACCCAGGACTTAGTTTCTGAGAGGTCAGTTACTCATAGCAAATAGCTGACACTAAGGACTGGAGATAGCGGGCAGATTTTCAGCATACACATTTGCTGCACTATTTCAGCATACACATTTGTTTCTGTTCATTACCTGGGACACTGTATAATATACATCTACTTAGATGGGAGAGGATACAGCTGACAACTACATGATCTAGCCAATTATATAGGATCCTGCTTGCAGCCAGCTATAGAGTTACATATTTCATCTTATGCGGAGGTTGATTGCTCTGCCATTCAGGAAATAGTGAAACTGTATTGACATTTCGTTGTGGAGGATTTCATATATGTGAGCTTTTTTATTTGATTTTTTTCAAAAAATGTTTTCAATTTTTTTCATTGTCTTTATTTTTATCTTTTTGGCCAGTTTTAGAGGTGGACTCTTTATTGCTAGTTCTAGTCTATCACTTGCATTATATTGCTTGCTGTTTTACATATTGATGTCCTTGTCATAATAAATGTGTTAGTATTTTTATAGACTACACTAGCGCTCTCCTTGCTGTTTTCTCTCTTATTTGTTTTTCTACCTGTCTACTAACAGGTTTAGGATAACAGCTGCTGGTGTGATCTTTTTCATATATATATATATATATATATATATATATATATATATATATATATAAATATATATATAAATATATTGGTCAGGTTCGAGGGGATTTTGGCGCCTGCCTTTACATTGTGTTTTTTCCATGTGTGTGTGTATATATACATTTTTATATATACATGGGGTAGTTGACAACATTTTGAACTTCTCACCTGCACCTTTTTACTTATACATATGATACAAAACAATGGCGTAGGAACATGCTCATGACAACGAGTGATAGCCTGCATGCTCAGAGGAATCATTGATGCATAGTTCTCAGATCCAGCACACAAAGGTCTTCTTTAAACAAAATATTCAGTCAAAATACAATTTGTGTAATCAGTGTTTTGATCCTAACCTTATGAACAATAGACCTTAGAATCTGCTTCTTTTAAACAGAATCTAGCATCCCTGTGCTGACTTACTTTAAGGGTTTACTGCTCCTCTACATGCCTCCTTAAATTATGCTATTTGTTTATATTGTAATGTAGCAAATTATTTGATTTTCCCACGCACAGTCTTTTATCCATGTTTGTAAGTGATATCTCTGTTCACAACTCTTGTTTTGTTATCACAGGTAAGCGCCCATTTGGTGTGTCACTCCTTTACATTGGCTGGGACAAGCACTATGGTTTTCAGCTGTACCAGAGTGACCCTAGTGGAAATTATGGAGGCTGGAAAGCAACATGCATTGGAAATAACAGTGCAGTAAGTGCTTTATATAACTCATGTGCATGTTCTGTTATCAAACATTATAAATACTATATAGTATACAGTACTAGAGGATTTTCCAGCAGAATGTTTAATGTAGTTTTATAAAACTAAGCTTTCCAACTGCTTTACTTACCCTTAGATGTAATTTAGGTCATATGTACTCTGAAAAAAGATAATTTTAATAAAATATAGAGTTCAAATAATAACAAATAAAATACATAAACTGTCCAAGCAATATGCTCTTCACTTAATAAACTTACGGACTAGACATATACTGTGGATAAAGGATACAACAAAAGAAAGAGAAACCATGAAAAATGGATAAAAGAAAGTTGTTTTGTGTTAGGGAGTACAGTGTAGTGAGCATAAAGCTTGGTGACACATAAAAAGGAGAAAGAGAAGTAACTATAATGAGATGCTACAAAGAAACCTGTAATACCAGAATCTAAAACTAAATGAAGAAAAATAAATAATATGTAAAATGTCGGCTGATGCCATGATCACCCAAAATAATGCACAACAGCATGTAAGGTTGGGGAAGTAGGAGTTCTTTAAGAGCTCCTGTCTCAGGGCCCCCCCTTTCAGGCTTTGAAGCCCCATCTTTCAAACAAAGGTAGTCTTTAACATGTTCATGGGGAGGGGGATGTTTGTGGTAGACATGCTTGCTTGCTTCTGCACCCCCTACAGTATTCAGTTCAAGTTAAAGGGGTACCTTTTCTCTGGCTGGCATTATATACTGAGAACAGTAGGAAATTCCATGTTTTTGAAAGATATCTTTGAAGTGGTGTAAAAATGATTAAACAAACAAAAAAGACCTATTTCTCTGTCGTCCAGTACAGGTTACTGGTGACTTTGGGTAGGCAATCTGCCCCTTTACTTAGGTAGGAACAATTCTAGAATTGTATGCAGGGGTGGAGCCTACCTTCCCTCCTTGGCTGCAGCTAGCCAACCTGCTGCAGTAAGATTTGTTCTTTGGTGAAGACACAGGCAAGAGAACAGTTCTCCTATAGTTTTAGAAATGTTTTTTTAATTTTTCTGCTAGATATGGAATACCACCATTAGGCGGATTACCATAACTGACAATACCGTTAGATGTGGATAGCTCAGTCACCAGGTGGTTATTGTGGACCTTAAGCCCTGGGGGGAAAATCTTGGGTTCAAGTTCTTTCCTCAGGAGTTACCCACCGAGGCTTCTTCTTAATACATGGTAGTCCAAAGACGGAAGATGTGCAGGAAAGGTGAGTAACCCTTTGAGTGCTGCTGGTCCACATGTCCCACAGTGCCCCCTCCGCACAGGTATTTTTCCTTTGGAGTTCATATTGCACACTCCTGCACTCATTAGGTTTATCTGTATGTCTGTTGGGTGTTTTGGAGCAGGTTTATGTGGTAACTCAACTGGGTCGCCTGAGTGCTCAGGGTCGGTGGTCTTCGGAGGAATCTCTCCTTCCCATCAACGTGTTGGAACTTCGGGCGATATTTCATGCCCTTCGTCAATGGACACCTCGGCTGGAAGATTGCCCAGTCTGACAACGCCACGGCCGTGGCTTACATCAAAAAGCAAGGCGGAACAAGAAGTCTCGCCGCTTGGTTAGGGGTCAAGGCTATTTTGCCCTGGGCAGAAGAACACGTTCCTGCCATATCCGCAGTGCACATTTCTGGCATATACAACGTCATGGCGGACTTCCTCAGTCGACACACAGTGGACAGAGGCGAGTGTGAACTGCAGCCAGAGGTGTTCACCCTCATCGTTCAGCAGTGGGGTCTTCCTTGCATCTACTTGATGGCGTCAAGACACAACCGGAAGGTTCCGAGGGATCCTCTAGCTATAACGGTGGATGCCATGTCCATTCCTTGGTTATTTTCCCTGGCTTACATCTTTCCTCCCCTCCCCATGTTGCACAGGGTGTTGCGGAAATTGAGACTGGAGCATTGTCCAGTCATTCTGATTGCTCTGTACTGGCCTCGATAGGCTTGGTTTCCGGAGCTTCTGGATCTGTCAGTGGCGGAGCCATTCCGGCTCCCTTGCCATCTGGATCTTCTACAGGGTTACCTGTGGAAGGAAGATATTCATCAGCTAGCTTTGATGGCTTATTGAAGAAGAAAGGCTTTTCTTCTGGAGTGGTAGCTACTATGCTCAGTGCCCGCAAATCTGTTTCTTCGAAGGCCTACCATCGTGTCTGGTCCACCATTCCATCTTGGTGTGCTGACAGGAACCTGTCTCAGGAATTTGATCTGCCTACGGTCCTGGCCTTTTTGCAGGACAGAGTGGACAAGGGCCTCAGTTTGAGTTCCCTTAAGGTTCCGACTTCTGCTCTCTATGTTTTCTTTCAGAGGTGCATTGCCATTCTTCCTCATGTCAAGGGTTTCTTTCAGGACGTTGCTCATACTTGTCCTGTCTTTAAGAATCCCGCTCCTCAGTGGGATCTTAACTTGGTTTTGGGCGTTCTTCAGCGCCGTCCCTTTGAGTCCTTGGCTACTATTCCTCTACACCTGTTCCATGTGGAAAATGGCCTTTCTCCTGGCGATAGTGTCCGTTCACCGTGTCGCGGAGTTACATTCTCTGTCCTGTAAACCACCTTTTTGGGTGTTTCACAAAGACAAGGAGGTGCTTCGCACTTCTCAGGTGTTCCTCCCCAGGGTGGTTTCGGAGTTCCACATCCATCAGGAGATTGTGGTGCCGCCTTTCTGCCCTGACCCTACCTATGACAAGGAGAGGGTTCTCCGCTTGTTAGATGTGGTGCTTTGTCTCAAGTTTTATGTCCATCGCACTGAGTCTATCAGGCAATCTGAGGGTCCCAGGGCAGGAAGACCTGCATCCAAAGTGACTATTGCGTCCTGGATCAAGTCCACTATTCGTAAGGCTTACGAGCTAAGGAAGAAGCCTGTTCCCTTTCATGTCACGGCTCATTCTACTAGATCTAGTCGGGCTTCTTGGGCCTGCAAGGATCAGGCCTCCGCTGATCAGTTGTGCAAGGCTGCCACTTGTCGTCTGTGCACACCTTTTCGAAGCACTACCGTGTTGATGTGCTGGCATCGGCTGATGCCAGCTTTGGGAGGAAGATTCTGGAGGCAGTCTTGCCTGTCTAGGATCTTCTTCGGTTCTTGGTGCTTTCTTCACTTTTGAGCCCTGTTGGCTCTAGTTCAGTGTGCTGTGTAATAGTTCCTGGGGTGTTGTTACCCCTGTTCAGTGTCTGGTGACTTTGGGGGCCTTTCCTTCCCGCCTTTGGGAAACTCAATGGTTGGACATTCCAAAGTTACCAGTAACCTGCACTGGACGACAGAGGAAAGAGGATTTTAGTCTTACCTGTTAAATCCTTTTCTCTTAGTCCGTACAGGTTACTGGTCTCCCACCCTGTCAAGGGACCATGCTTGGCTCTCATGTGGCAGACTATGGGGATCCTTCTGGGTCATGCTCACAGGAGTCTTCTTTCCCTTCTACTATCTAGTCAATAGTTAGTGTCTCAAATCTTACTGGAGCTGGTTGGATAGCTGCAGCCAAGGAGGGAAGGTAAGCTCCACCCCCTGCATACAATTCTAGAATTGTTCCTGCCTAATTAAAGGGGCGGATTGCCTACCCAAAGTTACTATTAACCTGTATGGACTAAGAAAAGGATTTAACAGGTAAGACTAAAATTCTCTTTTTTTTCCTGCATCACCAACTTCTGGATATATTGGTTATGGGTATGCACCAGGCTAAGGCTACAAATGGCAAATAACCCTCCCTTTCATAGGTCTGGTTGTCTACTTTCCAAAACAATATGCCTTATTACTTTTTAGTGCAGGCAGAATTTGCAGTAAGTACTGACTTCGATAAGAAAGTCCATACTTTTCAAAGATTTTTTGAAGTGGTAGAAATTAATTTTTTTTTTCTTGTAGCTCCATCTTCTGGAAGCAGTTGTGCACATTTTTCTTGTAGAAAGGCAAATTACCTCTCATTTGATGCAGAGGGTTGTCTTCTCTCCAGAACAGTATATGTACCTTTTTCTTCTTGTCTCTATTACAAACATTGAAAGGGATAGTAATACTTACTATGTAAAAAAATAAATACATGAATAAATTATAATATATGTAGTAGGGTTTCTCTTCCTGAGTAAAACAAGGGTATGCCCACAGCTGAGTGTTTCATTCAAAAGTTCAAACTTGAATGTTTTAGATGTGGTATCTCAATAGACTTACATTTTACAGTGCTGCCATCGTTACAGTATCCTATGGAAGCAAATAATCTGTGGACCAATAACTGTTCTTACACACACGTACACGCACATACATACATACACACATACATACATACATATATGTACAGACACAAAGGCTTTAGCAAATACATGTACAGTCGTTGCACCCATCAAAGCCTATGATATCTTGAGGAATAAGCGTTTTCCAACCTGAATTTTGTTATTGTGAGTTGCAATACACAAATTCAGTGGAGGAGCTATTGTTGCATTTAGAGCCACTAAAATACATTTCTCTCTGCTTCAAGGCCTTCCGTATGGGTTAAAATTGTATATAATGAAGTCACATCCATGGTTGCAAGGAGGATATAATTGTTCGTACATGTTACTCCTTTGATTTTCTCAACCAGAGATTGAGTCATTAACCCATTAAGGACCGGGAAAATCAGAGGTGGATTTGACTTAAGGACCGGAGCAATTCTGACCTTTTTGACTATGTCTTTGTTCAACAGTTTTTTCCCTCTTAGGCTTTTATTCCACCCCCATAAATGATATACTGTTTTTTTACAAACAAATAGGGCTTTCTGTTGAGCTCTGTTGGCTCTAGTTCACTGTGCTGTGTAACAGTTCCTGGGGTCTGTTTTTACCCCTAGTTGGTGTCCTTTGACACTTCTATTTTGTTGGGATCTCTGACCGGTAGGTTCATAGAGGTCTTGGTGACTTTGGGGGCCTTGCGCCTGGTCCTTACCTTCTTCCCGCCTTTGGGAAACTCAGTGGTTGGACATCCCAGAGTTACCAGTAACCTGTATTGGACGACAGAGAAAAGAGGATTTTAGTTTTACCTGTTAAATCATTTTCTCTTAGTCCATACAGGTTACTGGTCTCCCACCCTGTCAAGAGACCATGCTTGGCTCTCCTGTGACGATACGTGGGAGTCCTTCAGGGCATGCTCACAGGAGTCGTCTTCTCTCCTATTTCTGGTCAGTTATTAGTGTCTCAAATCATTCTGGAGTTAGCTGACTGGGATGCAGCTGAGGAGGGAGGGGAGGCTCCACCCCCTGCATACATTTGGAGAAATGTTCCTGCCTACTTAAAGGGGCGGATCGCCTCCCAGAGTTACTAGTAACCTGTATGGACTAAGAGAAAAGGATTTAACAGGTAAGACTAAAATCCTCTTTTACTGCCACTCCTTTGTACAGTGCTGTGGAACATAGTGGTGCTCAATAAATAAATAATTGTGATCATACAGGTGTGGACAAGCATATAATAAACTTAATAAGTAAACAGGATTTTTAGGAGAAAACTTGTACTTTCAGGAGCTAGAGAAATGCCCATGTAGATATATAAAATGCATCAAAAATCATTGTTTTAGGAGCCCAGATCCCTGGGATTTTTCCACCTTTTGAACAGTAAAAATGATGATGATCAAAAAAAAAAAAAAATCTACCTCCATATATCATCACATCAATCGACAGGTGAAGAAGCTGGGCTTCACTATGTTTAAGAAGTTAAACTATATGAAGGGCTAATGGTTAAGAGGTGGGTGGCCACATATATCTGGTGTATATATATTTAAACTCATGCAGACACACTATATTTATATATCATTGTAATCTGCCCTAAGAGGAGTAATGCACCATCTGTTGGAAATAAAAGGAATCCAGCAGTAGATGCATGCACGAACACAGCTGGATACTGCCTGTATAGCACCATTTCTAGTCGTTAATCGTTAGTACTGACTGCTCTAGATCTGCAAATTAGAAGAGTTGCAGACTTAGTGAAATAGCAGAAACTAGAATTGTTTGGTCAATTCATTTTGCCCAGTTAATCATCTAATTGTTAAAATGTGAAAACTTCTTTTTTGTAGGCAGCTGTGTCCATGTTGAAACAAGACTACAAGGAAGGTGAAATGACCTTGGAAGCTGCTCTTCGCTTAGCTGTTAAAGTTCTGAACAAGACCATGGATGTTAGTAAACTGTCTGCAGAAAAAGGTAATAATAATTTCTACTTTTCACTGTTAGATCAACTTATACATGGCTACTAATAAGGAAGAACAAGAGAGATGACTGCAGGGCACATGATGATTGCAGATATCTGCCTTTTCAAGTTTTCTTCCTTAAGAGACTGACTCTCAAGATGGGTAGACCACGTTACCCCCCCCCTCCTTTCTAGTTGTCTGGACTCTTCCTATTGACCCCGTTGAGTTTATTCCATTTAAACTTCCCTACATTTTTAGGCATTCCATCTGACAGACCCACATAAAATCAAATGCTGTTATAACAGTTTGCCATAGTTTATAGTAGTTACAACCAAAATGTTAAAGTCCTCATGATGCAGCCCTCAACTATAGTTGATTTTAATATCCCTGGTCTGAAGGCATTGATACCCCCGTTACTTTGCTTCCTTTTAGTAGAAGTACTTTCCGGTATTTGATTATAACAGCATGACCACAGCACAAAAAATTTATAACATCGTGACCACAATAAATAGATCAACATGTCCATCTCTATAAAGCATTTTAGCAAAAATCAGAAGACTTTTTAGATTGGGCCAATCAAGTCTTTATTGAAGTATAGTCTATGTAAGATGTAGACCTGTATTCTTGGGCTAAATCAACTGTACAATTCCAATTTATCTAAATGTGGCTTTTAATCCATTGTGCGTTAAAGAGGTATCAGTGCATTGTAAATAAATTCTTTGGGGACTATGTTTCAAGTATTCAGTTGGTTAAAAGTTCCATTTAAGACAATGAACATTTTTATTTGTTTCCTGTGGAAGAAGTTGGTTTGCTGCAGAATTACTTTTTTTCCTTTTGAAGATAAGGCACATAGGGTGAGATAGGAAAAAACTGGCGTGTTTGAAACATCACAGACTGAAAAGAATACGTATTAACATATAGCGACATTTACATTAAAGGGATAGTAATAATTAATATGTAAAAAAAAAAAATATATATATATATTGTAGTGAAAAACTCTACAACATATTTTTTAATACATTTTAAGTATTACTATCCCTTTAAGTACCGCACCAATCATTGATTTTATTTGAAAAGTGAAGTAGAAATGTCATGGTCCAAATAAGAATTGTCTCACTTATGTATAAATAAAGTTGTTAATTGTGATAAAAAGGCAGTTATAGTAGTTAAATCTTAACGTCAAGTATAACTTATTCTTAATGCAAGTATATATGATAAGTGATTTTGTTTTTTCTATCTCAGATAGCAACAAATTTATGAACTCAGCTTTAATTCTTTATAAATATGACCTGTCGTTATATGCACATTTTAGTAACAGTTCTTAAACATCCCACTAAGGATGTGTCTTTTTATATCCCCCCCCCCCTCCTCCATAGGATTTTCACCATAAAACAAGAGGTGCAATTCTAGAGCAAACAAATTGCACGATAGGAAACAAATAAAAATTCCCATTTATTTAAATGGGTATATTTAACCCCTTTAATGCCAAATAGGTCTCAAAAGCATTGTTTGGTAATGAGTTGGAGAGTCTGAGCATTTAAATTCTTCAAATGTCCATTGATTTAATTTGTTGACTTTGTTTTGCTCGAATTACACCTCTTTCTGAATAAGGACCATAGAGTTTGTTTATACCAAGATGACTTGGTAATAAATGGGCCTCAGTTCAAATGTCAGTCTAGTAGGGCCAATATCTTCCTCCCAGGATAACTTTAATTGATTATCAGAACTGTATACATCCTATCTGAGGAGGGGGGAGGGGAGAAGGATAGTGTGAGAACTTTCTTAATTTTAATCCTCTATTTTATTTTGATATGGTGTTAGATTTACAAAGAGTACATGTAAAAGAATGCAGTGTTAATATATTGTATGACATTTATTTTTTATGTGTAAAATTTGTTTCAGTTGAGATTGCCACATTGACACGAGAAAACGGAAAGACGAAGATAAGAGTTTTGAGACAGAAAGAAGTAGAAGAATTGATAAAACTTCATGAAGAAGAAGAAGCAAAGATCGAACGGGAGAAAAAAGAAAAAGAACAAAAAGAAAAAGACAAATGAAAGTTAAAGCAACCATTGTTATAATTTTTTTTTTCCTCTGTTCAGTTCCATATTTTGATCATTCTTGCAGTGAATTACAGCGACTTCCTAAAACATGGAATTGCTTGGTTCTTGAATTTCTGTTTTTTGAATAACTAAAATAAAACGAAATTTAGTTTTTCTTAAACCTGAATTGCTGGAGGTCATGCTCGCTGGTCTCGTATTAGAATACTAAAGATAAATATCTGATTGTCATCGTTATCTTATTGGATACTTTAAAAACATACGTCTGCTTACACAACGCTGACTTCAGGGAAGGGGGAGAACTTTGCCTTTGGTTATCTCTCAAACCATAAAGGTTTGAAAGATGAACCTGGGGGCTATTAAATTATTTTACAAATATGTCCAATATGGGGGATAGTAATAATATAGTATTACTATCCATTTCAATAGTCAGTTTCTCTTGTGTCTATTGAAGGATTCAGGGATCATGGCATAGAGAGCTTCTCCTTTCAGGAGCACTGAGAGTATATGCCTTCTGAGGTTATGTCTTGTATGGCTCGCAGGTAATTCAGATGTAGAGGAGCCAGGCCGCATGGTGCTCAACATAATCTGGAAGTTGCTCTGGGCTGGTATGGATACTCTATTAGGATTTTCTAATCAAATACTATGAAGATTAATTGGCACTGCTTTTATTGTGAAACATTTACTATCCCTTTAACATAGTTGAAACAGGACGTCTTCACTTTATAGCAAGCTTGTTTCTACCAGTGCCTCGGCACTGACACCCCCCCCCCCCCCCATATCACTTGATTACATAAATCAGTAATGCTAGCCAATTAAATTGGAGGGTGTGAAATTAGGTAGGGCACATCATGGAGCATAGGAGACACCAAAGAAGAGGGATACTTACTGTGAGTTTAAGGGATAGTAATACTTTATTATTACTATTCCCATATTGTAGCTATTTCAAAAATAATTGAATTGCCCCAGTTTCATCTCTCAAACCTTTATGGTTAGAGAGCTAAGAGGACGCAAGGTTCCCCCCTCCCTCCCCCTTCCCTGAAGTTAGCGTTGTACTGACTGCAGGGGAAGTCTGTCGTATGACAGACTTGTGGCTCTGCTGCAGAGCCGCCTGATGAAAATAAGACAGGATATCCCTGCAGTCAGTACAACGCTGACTTCAGGGAAGGGGGCGGGAGGGGGGAACTTTGTGTTCAGTTATCTCTCAAACCATAAAGGTTTGAAAGATGAACCTGGGGGCAATTCAATTCTTTATGAAATAGCTACAATATGGGGAATAGTAATATTAAAGTATTACTATCCCTTTAAAGAAAATATGACACCTAGCTAAAGTGTGCGTATTTGACTATCAAACACACACTAACATCTGATAACCACCAGACACTTTCAAGATGGCCACAAAATCCTATCAGTTTTGCTCTTGTGTCTTTATTCAGGAAATAACCTCCAGGACTGTTTAATGTTATGGAAATGCACATGAACGTTGTTGGCAGCTTGATATTTTTCAAACAGAATAAGGCAGAGTGCATGAGATTATCATGTTCAGTGGGTGGAGTTTGTGCCCCTGGTCCTGCTAGCAAATGTCATGTCAGCCTCCTTGGGCATGACATCCAGGACTGATTTGAGTACAATAAAATGTAACTGTCATATAGGCTCCCACACCCAAACCTTCCCTGTAGGTTTCATGCTCCTTGCTTCGTTTCCTTGTTAATAAGCTCTGCCAGCACTGAACATTGTAGACACACTAAAATGTGCATTGTTTTGTGCACACTTGTTAAATGCATCACTTTCAATGTGTGCTGTGCTGCTCATGGTATAATAAAACTCATCAATATGTCCCTCTTTAACAAAGCAATAAAAAATCAAACAATGTCTCTAATTATTCCACACACCTTATGCTAATGTAGCATAAGTCAGGGGGGAAAGCAATGAGATCAATGACGTATGCTAAGCGCAACCTCTGATTTCAAAAATGGTATTTCAAGTGAATCCAAATCTTTTTCCATAGAATGAACTTCAAATAACATCTGATGATGTCAGCATTGTGTCAGAGCATTAAATAACAGAACATATTTTCCTGGAGTTCTTCACTGTCAGGGCCTTGTATAGAAAGCCAAATGTTAGCAATTCTTGAGAAAGCTAGCTTTACCATAGTGGTAAGACAAACATTCCCACTGATTTAAATGAAGCTTTTAAAGGGACTAACATCTTAGATGATTTCTTTTATCTTACCTTTTGATTAGTCTAGAAAAATATGGACCATGGATGCTGATATTAAACATGGCTGACTGAATTAACCCCACAGTGCAGAGCAATGTGTTGCATACTCCTCTGGCACTGAAAGGGTTAATTTGCACCCACAGACACAATAATTTCTGACATTTTGTACCATATTCCCTTCTGGAGACCAGTGAAGGATCCGATTGTGTTACATGGCATTTCTGGACTTTTTTCAGCACTTGAAGGGTTAATTTTTATGTAGAATGAGATAGGGAAATTAGTTGAATTACACATATAGTTCAAATTATGTTTTTTGCCTGCCTAACATCCATGTTCCTTTTTACATCCATGCTTCAGAACTATGTGTATGAGACCATTATGATATGAATACTCAATTTATGGTGTATTAAAGGGACCGTAATGTCCCCGCACAAAAAGTGTCCCATTTTGTAGAGTTTAAAATATTAACCACTTAGTGACAGGCAGCGCGCACACGCGGCCATCACTTAATGCGCGGCTAGGAAATTTATTTTTTCTCTAATGTAATCTATGCAGGGACCCGGACTCCCGGGACGTACATGTACATCCTCTATTACTGACAGTTTCTGTGGGACGTACGTGTACGTCCATTGTCGGGAATGGGTTAATCAATATGCGCCAAACCCTATCTCTCAAACTGCGATGGTTTGAGAGATATAGGGATTCAAAGTTCCCTCCCTCCCCTTCTCCTGATGTCAGCGTCTAGCTGACAGCAGGAGATGCCGGTCCAGGGTCCAGCAAGCGGCTCTGCAGCAGAGCCGGAATTGCGTTACTTAAAAAGAATTAGTTCATTGGAAAGGTCTACAAAATGTGCTTGCAAACTAGGCACACTTTTTAGACCTTTCCAATGAACTAATTCTTTAGCAATAACACAATTTCGGCTCTGTTGCAGAGCCTTCTCGAGTCGTACGACTCAATTCTCCTGCTGTCAGCTTTACAGCTGACAGGAGAAGGGGAAACTTTGAATCCCTATATCTGTCAAACCATAGCGGTTTGAGAGAGAGGGTTTGGAGCGTATTGATTAATAATTTAAACTCTACAAAACAGGACTTTTTTTGGGACATTAAAAAGCTGTCCCTTTAAAGCGGAATTACATTGCCCCAGAATATATTACTAACCTAGAGATATGCAGAGTTATACTATTCTTAAACTGAATAAATCCATGATATTTGAGTAACTACTCCTCTCCGGCAGGAACCAGAGAACAGTCACGCAGACATCATGGAGGAAATGTACCTCTGGGTCTGCACTGTCTGTCCTGTTCATTGCCAGCATTGGTGACGTTCCTTCGTGCTTTATGGCACTGGAAGGGACTGACCGCATAGGCTCACAGAGCTTCTCTTGTAAGCTCTGTGCAGCCCGATGCCTACAGAAAACGAGTTTTTACCGCAATACCACTGACTTATTCAGCTTAAGGATAGTATAACTTTGCATATCGGTAGGTTAATAATATATTCTGGGGCAATGTAATTAACATGAAAGTTCTGCAGTTAAGTTAGAATCATAGAATTTGACGGCACATAAGAACCATTTGGCCCATCTCGTCTGCGCGTTTTCCCAGGGCTGGTGCAAGGATTTTTGCCACCCTAGGCAAAACCTAATTTTGTGGCCCCTTGGCTCCACCCCTTTATGCCCCGCCCTGTATGTGTTTAAGTGTGAGTGTGTTTGTGCGTTCCCTATATGTGTGTGTCAGTTTGTGTGTGTTCTGTGTATGTGTGTCAGTATGTGTTCCCTGTATGTATATGTCTGTCCCCTACATGTATATAAGCATGTCCGTGTGTGTGACAAAGTGTATGTTTTCTCTATGTGACTCTCCCCCTCTTGACTGTTGATCCCCCCTTTGACTCTCTCTTTCCCCTGTCTGACTCTTGATCACCCTCTTGACTGTTGATCCCCCTTTTGACTCTCTCTCTCTCTCTCTCTCACCCGTCTGACTCTTGACCCCACTTCCACTTACTCTTCCCGGTGCACGTCTCCCCCCCCCCCCCCCCCCCAGTGAGTATGTTTCAGTGCTCTCCCTTAGCTGGCTATTTTTTTTAATGTAGCACAGAGACACCCTGGTCCAGGACTGAAGGAGCGGAGGGGGAGAGAGAAACGGGTATCGCTGTGCTACATTAAAAAAATAGCCAGCTAAGGGAGGGCACCAAAACATTCGCCCCGATTCGCCCCCAGAGAATGTGCGCCCTAGGCTGGCACCTACCTCGTCTGTAGGTGGCGTTGCCCTGCGTTTTCCTACTGTAAAAACCTTAAACCTTTTTTGGTCCTTGGCCGTTTCTTATGATAAGGACAGCCTTATGCCTATCCCATGCATGCTTAAAGGAGCAGTAAACTTTTTTTATGAAAAAATATAGATTGTAGGGATTTTCCTATTGAGTAAAATAAGGGTACTCCCACTGCCGAAAGATTTATATTTCCAGAGTTATTACAGTTTAAGCCCATGTTTTTTTACATTAGCAGTGCCCTCTAGTGGTCAAATTCTAATTAGATTTCCTGTTAGATTCTAATGGAGAGAAAAGTCAGAGACACACAGTTCTCCATAGAATGTGACAGAAACGGTCTGTCACTTCCTGTCAGTCAGAACTATCAGGAAGTAAACACAGTAAATTCACTTCCTGATTATTTAAACTGCTATAAATTTTGATTAAAACATCTGACAGAGATGGGAGTACTCTTTTTTTATTCTGCAGGAAATGCTCTGTAAAATGTGTTTTCATAAAAAAAAAAGTTTACTGCTCCTTTAAATTCTGTCACTGTATTAAATTCTACCGCTTCTGCTGGTAGACTGTTCCACTTCTCTACTACCCTCTCAGTGAAGTAAAACTTTCTTACATTACTTCTACATCTCTGTCCCCCTAGTTTTAGACTATGGCGTCTTGTCCTAACATTTTTACTCCTTTGATATGTACTTCCCTCCTGCACTTCATGTTTTTGAATGTTTCTATCATATCCCCTCTCTCTCTCTCTTCTCTCCTCCAAGCTATACATGTTCAGATCTTTTAGTCTATCCTGATATTTCTTTTCCTGTAAACCAGTCACCATTTTAGTAGCCCTTCTCTGAATCTATATCCTTATGCAAATGGGGTCTCCAGGACTGTACACAAGTTAGGTTTCAAAGGATTGTTCATCCGTAAATAAGACCTGTTTTATACGTAGTGGTTGTAAGGATTATGCAAATTTTTAGAATTTTTTTTTTATTGCTTGTGTTTATTTTTTATAGGATTTATCTTAACACATGGCTGATTAAATGCTTTGTTTCACCAAAGAAAGGTTAGATGTAAACATGAAAGGATCTTTAAAACTAGTAATTTTTTTTTTTATATTTTCCTCATGTACTATTAGAATTCATATTGTTTTTATTTACGCAGATTTTCATGTGGTGTGTTTTATAATATTGCCAATAGATTTAAGGGGAGAGTAATACTTTATGTAATTATATATATATATATATATATATATATATATATATATATATATATATATATATATATATATATATATATATATATATAGTAGTATTTATCCCCCTGAATAAAACAAAGGAACTCCCATTGCTGAAAGTGTCTTATTCAAAAGTTATTGCAGCTCAAGCTTGTATTTTTTAGGTGCAGTATCACAGTGGCCTGAAATTGTACAGTGGTGCTGTTGCTACACCATCCTATGGAGGTTTATGGTCAACTGACCAGAGTTGTACATAGGATGGTGTAACAACAGCACTGCTGTAGAATTTCAGGCCACTGTCATATTGCACCTAAAAAAATTCAAGTTTGAGCTGCAATAACTTTTGAATAAAACACCTTTCAGGAGTGGGAGTACCATATTTTTACTCAGGGAGATAAACCCTACACTATATTTCTTTACATTTTAAGTATTAATATCCTTTTAAAGGAGGCTTTTATAGTCTCTTAACTGCAAGCGTGGTCTCCAACGCATTGCTAAGCAATGTGTTAGAGGAATCTCTATAAATCAAGGTGTTACACTCTCCATTTAAAACAATGTGCATTTTTAAAAATGATTTATTCCCCGTGGTGTAACTAGTAATTGGAGTAATCCATAACACATTATCTTAGGCACGTAACAAGAACCTATAGGGCCTTATGATAGGTGCATCCCTCGGGTGTAGCTCAGCGGTAGTCAATTATTGGTGCTCCAGGATTTAGGGATTACAACTCCTATCATCAGTTTTTAAAACTGAAATAAAGTCAGAGTAAAAATAACAAAGAATAAAGCCTATTGTACACATACAAATTTAACAGAAACCAAAAAAACAGCAATTCCAAAGTAAAGTGTCTACAAATTTTCAGGTGGCTTTGAATGGTGTGTTTAAAGGAGCAGTAATTTTTTTTTTTCTTATGAAAAAATATTTATTGTATGGCTTCTCCTGTTGAGTAAAACAAGGGTACTCCAACTGCTGAAAGATGCATATTTTTAGCGTTATTACAGTTTAAACCGCTTTTTTTTTTTTTTGTTTTTTTTTTGTTTACACATTAGTAGTGCACTCCAGTGGTCCAACGCTAATTAGTTTTTCAGTTACATTCTAATGGAGAGGAAAGTCAGTGACATACAGTTCTCCACAGAATGTGATAGAAAGTGCTGAGTTATGCTGTTAGTTAGATCTTCCAGGAAGTAAACACTCAGTAAATTCATTTCCTGATTATGTGAACTAACAGCAGTGGGAGTGCCCTTGTTTTACTCAGCAGGAAAAGCTCTAAAACATATGTTTTCACTAGGGGTGCACCAAAATGAAAATTCTGAACCGAAACTTCAGGATGCACTTGGCCAAAACCGAAAAATACTTTTTAATTTATAGGGCCTAAAAAAAGAAACAAAAAATATAGCAGAGCAAGTGCCCCCACCAGCACCAACTTGCCCCCACCACAGCTCCACTTTGCCCCATCAGCTGCACTTCCATCAGCTCCAACGTGCCCCCCATCAGCTCCAACTTGCCCCCCCATCACAAACCTGTAGCTGCTGGAGCTCCCGCGCAGTCTTCTCTTTAGTAATGCAGAGCGCTCTGCATTACTAAAGAGCTAAGGGCGACGAGGGAGCTCAGTAGGTACAGGGCACAGACCTGACTGTGTTGCGGTGCCCGGCGGGGGAGTCCTGGTTGTAACGAGCCTCCATGGCTCGATGACAACAGCCTACTCCTTCTAACGAGGACAAGCCCAATCTGCATCGCGGGGACATCACCAGCACAGCCACATCACTGGACACTTGGACCCGAGTCATGTGCATAAAATACACGGATATAGTGTACTTATTTAAGCTGCACACTGTATGTCACCGATGTGACTGCTGCTTTACAGTTGTTTAGTGCCTCCGTGTGCTGTGCTGCAGATTTTAATTCCCTCGTTTCAGCCCTTTATTTATTTTGGCCGCTGAAATTTCAGTGCACCCCTAGTTTTCACCCAAAAAAAAGTTTACTTCTCCTTTAAGGACCTGAATACAGCAGTCGTACTGGAAAACAAGGCACTGCAGAGCTCTCTAGCATTCATGTGGTAAAAACAGCTGCATTGTCAGTTATATTTTCTATACAAATAGCTATGGCAAATTTGGGCTTAGATTCCATCCATTGCAGTCGATAACTTTATCATGTTTTATCAACTCATTTCTACATATACTTCAGTGGAAATCTGTTTGATAAAAACTAGTTGAAAGTGCCAAGTGCAATGTATTGCTCACCCATCTGTTCCTTACGGGGGTAACCGTTTGAGTGCTAGAAGGGGGCATTGTCAAGCCCCCTCCATTTGTAATGAGGTATGCAAGGTATTACCGATGGGTCATACGGCCATTGAATCCTATGATATGAAACATTGCACTGATCCTTCAAGGGAATAACTAGAGCCTACTGGGCCCAGGGGTGAAATCTGAGCCTTCCACACCTCCAACATGGTCTTGAGCAAGACAGACCTTATTTAAAGGAGCAGTAAACTTTTTTTAATGAAAAAATATATATTGTAGAGATTTTCCTATTGAGTAAAATGAGGGTACTCCCATTGCCGAGAGATTTATATTTCCAGAGTTATTACAGTTTAAACCCATTTTTTTTTACATTAGCAGTGCCCTCTAGTGGTCAAATTCTAATTAGGTTTCCTCTAAGATTCTAATGGAGAGGAAAGTCAGGAAAGTCAAAGACATGCAGTTCTCCATAGAATGTGATAGAAACAGCTTGTCACTTCCTGTCAGTTAGAACTATCAGGAAATAAACACAGTAAATTCACTTCCTGGTTATTTAAACTGCTATAATCCTATATAATAATTCGCTAAATCGTGTGTAACGCCCAATATGCGTAGTAGACACTGCTGCGTGTGCGGCAGTCATGCGCAGTAGAGACTGCACGCGCCGCGGCGGATACAGAGCCGGGCAATCCGAAGGAGCGTCCAGCTCTGTATCGGCAGTGGCGCGGGCAGCCTCTACAGCGCGTGACCGGCTGCCAGAGGCACTGTGGCCCGTGTAACGGGCTGTTCAACTAGTTTTTTAATAAAACATCTGACAGAGATGGGAGTGACCTTGTTTTATTCAGCAGGAAATGCCCTGTAAAATATATGTTATCATAAAAATAAGTTTACTGCTCATTTAAAGCCTCAGAGCAAGTTTAAATCATGAGCTGACATATCCAAGATGCAGTTCACTACCAGAGGATTTCATGAGGAGTTCATCTGAGAGGGAAAGAGAGAAGAAAAGCAATGTGTTGGCAATGCCAGGGAGATACTGCAGCATGATTCACACGGACCATGCACAGTTACCCATTTTACTGTCACAGGGGATCCAATACATTGCTTTGATTTTGTGCTGGATGCCTCCCCAATGCAGAAAGAGATCATTGAAGAAAGGGCTGTCCGTGAACAGGAGTGATGATCGTGCCATCAGCCAAGGTAAGAATAGAGTCTAATTGAATGCGTTTTCAGTATAGAGCAAAGCAGATGGGCCACCTTGGATGCCAGGTACTGTCACAACTACACACCATACTCAAATTTTCATTTATAATATTAACCCTCTGGCACCCAGGGTTAAATGCAAAACTAGCCACTTTGACAAAAGGATTACATTTTCAGTACTTTTTTACTGCATACAGCAAAATTTAATATTGAATGGTGGTGCTTCATATCACATGCAGTTCAGTTCATTTGAAATTTTCAACAGCTCTACATCACTCTATAAAATGTTTAGTGTAAAAAAAGTAATACTTTAAACAATTAAATGTGCTGGGTATTCAAATTTAGTTCTGTATGGATAATCACAAACATATTTATGTCAGAAATTTAAAATAGGGGAAAAAACATTTGCAAAAAAAAACAACCTATACAGATTTAGGAAAAATTTCAACTTGTAAATGCAAACACATATATATATATATATATATATATATAAAGCAGTTTACCAACAAAAATAATTCCCAACTTTAACAAGAAATAAAAGCAAGAAAGTAAACCTGCTTCCATCTGTGAAAGGTAACACAAGTATTTAACCGCCACAACACTAGTAAACAGAAATACATGGTTAATCATCATGCAACAGCACAATAAATGAAAGATGATGGAAACATAATACATTGCAAGAAAACAATAGAAGTCTCATACACAGATAGTGCTTTTGTTTTATTTAAAGGTGCAGTAAACTTTTATTTAAACAAAACATACATGTTATAGAGCAGTGGTTCTCAACCCATGCCCTCAGTGGCCACTAACAGGCCAGGACAGGAATTTCCCTGCTAGAGCACAGGTGTGTTGATCAGAGACTCATTCATATTAACTCAGCTGTGCTCTAACAAGGAAATCATCAAACCCTGACCTGTTAGTGGCCACTGAGGGCATGGGCTGAGAACCACTGTTATAGAGCTTTTCCTGCTGAGTAAAATATGCATATCTCACCAGTGGGAGTACCTATTTCCAGAGTTATCACAATATACACTTTTTTTTTTTTTTTTTAAACATAAACAGCGCAATTTCAATTTGCTTTTATGCTGCACTCTAAGGGAGATGTAAGTCACAGACGGTTTTCCATAGTGCATGCAGAGTCATGCTATCGCTTTGAACATACAGGAAGTAATCACACTGGCAATCACTTCATAAGGATTTGAAAAAAACAACTGACATAAGTGACTGTACCCTTGTTTTACCCAGCAGAAAAAGGCATATAACATAGGTTTTAATAAAATAAAAAAGTTACCTGAACCTTTAAGCTGTTGCCATAGTGTTGATCATTGACAAATTTTCTGAATATCTGAATACTAGAGAGGTCTCCAACACATTAATGGAAATGTTTATTTGTCTCACTATAGTGCACTTGGTTTACCCCAGAATTGCTCCCCTTTTGACCCATAAACTAACTGCTTTCTTCATTTCATTACTCATAGTTTCTACTGACAGCTAAGAGGTGTGCAACCTGTGTCTCTCCAGCTACTGAACCACTCTTCACAGAGAATCCTACATTCCTCATTCCAAATTCAGCCACTGACTCTCTTCAATGCCATATTGATTCTTTTTGTGCAGTTCTAGGTTCCAGGTGACACCCTTATTCTTGTAAAGAGACAATAAAACTTAAAGGGACAGTAATGTCACAGAAAAAATATTTATCGTTTTGTAGTGCTTAAAAAGTTTAACTATATGCAACAAATCCTATCTCTCAAACCACCTCCTCTTTCCCTGATGTCAGCGCTGTGCTTACTGCAGGGGAATCCTGTCAGGGGACCAACTGGCGGCTCTGCAGCAGAGCCACAATCGCGTTATTTAAAAAGAACAACTTAATTGGAAAGGTCTACAAAGTTTGCCCGGTTTGAAAGCGCACTTTGTAGACCGGTCTACAAAGTGTGCTTGTTTTGAAAGCAAAGCACACTTTGTATACCGTTCCAGTTAAGTAATTTGTTTTAAATAACGTGATTGCGGCTCTGCTGAAGAGCCTCCTCACGTTGGCCGACACGGATCTCCTGCTGTCAGCTGAAATGGCAAACTTTCAATGCGAATATCTCTATTTGTTGCATATATTTGAACTTTTTAAGCACTACAAAACAATAAATATTTTTTATCCTGTCCTGTTTATCCTGTCAAATAAAACAAGGGTATTTCCACTGAAACATTACTGCAGCTCAAACTTGTATTTTTTGGGTGCAGTAATTCCATGACCCAAAGTTGTACAGATTTGTGGTCCTAAGGCTCCAGGTTTACCTGCACTTGTGGATTCCTCTGAGAAGGACTCCTTTGAGGATGAGGAATATGAAGAAGGGGATGCTGCCTATTTATTTGAGGATCCCTTTGAAGCAGACCCTGATCCCTCTGCGGAGGGACTCATTAGGGCTGTGTTACATACCCTTCAGTTCACTGACAACCCTGATGAGGGTCCATCTTCATCTGATGTATTTCAGAGACATAAAAAGTCTTCTACTGTCTTTCCAATGAATGCCACTCTGTATGAAATTCTTTGGGATGAGTGGAAAATGCCTGGTAAGAGGCTGTCTATCTCTAAAACATTCTCGAAGCTGTACCCCTTCTCAGAGGCAGCTTTAGCACAGTGGTCTCCTCCTCCTACTGTTGAACCCCATATCTCCAGGCTCTCTAAATCCAATGCCCTGCCCTTGGCAGATGCTGCGGGTATTAAGGACATGATGGATAGAAAGCTGCGTTGAGGCCTATTTTTGCCTCTGCCTGGGTTACCAGAGCTATTCCTGTTAGGGGAGAACAACTTACAGACGCCATCAGGGATAGTGCCGATAAGGTGAACCTTTTGGCCAACGTGTCTGAAGCTCAGACATATGTCACTGACGCTTTTTTTTTTTTCAGCTGTCAGGTTGTCCGCTAAGGCTTTTCCATTACTCCGCATTATGCACACTCTGTGGCTTAAGATCTGGTCTAAGGACCTCTCTTCCAAAAAGTTACTGGTCTCCCTCTCCTTTCAGGACAAATCTCTTTGGTCCTGAGCCGAAGAGTGATGCTAATGGGGCAAGTGCACCCTGTTACCTCAGATATTCAAGCACCCTACCATGGCAAGGAAACAGTCTTTTTTGTCCCCACCAAACAAAGGTGCAAAGGCCGCAAACCTCTTACGCCTTCACCCATCTCCCAACATTGGCAATCTAAGCTAGCCGCTGCCAAGTCCAAATCTGGTGAGCCTGCCTCCACATGACTTGCAGAATCCTAATCCGCAGGCACCTGTTGGCAGACATCTGAGCTATTTCCACAAAGCATGGACAGAGTCTATTGCAGACCGGTGGGTTTTGCTGGTGATTTCAAGTCCCTTCCTCCCTTCAGGTCTTCCCAGTCCCGGGTTCCCCAGGGTCAGGAAAAGCTGCATCTCTTTGAAGAAGCAGTTCAGTCTTTTCTGGACAAGGGATTTCTTGTTCCAGTTCGAGAGAGAGGGAGGATCATGTTTTTATTCAAACCTGTTTGCGATGTCCAAAAAGGACACCCTATTCTGGCTGTCAATTCTTATGTGTAGAATGCTCATTTCAAGACGGAGTCCTTGTGCTCTGTTATCGCAGCCATGTGTACAGGAGAACTCCTGGCATCTCTGGACCTGCAGGATGCATACTTATCCACCTGGACAGTCACCTTTATCTCCGTTTTGACTTCTACTTGGAGCACTACCAGTTCAGCATTCTGCCCTTTGGGCTGATCTCTACTCCTCGGGTGTTTGCCAAAGTTCTGGGGGCCTTGACAGCCTTCATTCACACCCAGAGGATTCAGATGACTCCTTACATTGATGACCTTCTGCTGAAGGCTCCATCACAGGAACTCCTGAACCAACATGTCCAGGACTGTGATCAGATTCTGATCCACCATGGGTGGATTCTGAGCATGTCAAAGTCATCTCCAGTTCCATCCAGGGAATTGGTTTTCCTGGGGCTCAGGTTCAACACCCATCTGGGGAAGGTCTTTCTGACAGAGAACACCATTCTGCAGATTATGTAACTGGAGCCCCAAGCTCTGGAATGGTCCTTGGCTCCAGTCAGGAAGTTCATGAAACTTGCGGTCCGCATGGTGTCCACCATGGAAGCAGGGCCTTATTCTATGGCCCACACCAGAGAACTCCGGAGACTCATCATCAGGCCTTGGCATGAGAATCCGGATCTACTGGATCAGCAGATCTCCCTAACTCCGGAAGTCATAGAGGATCTACAGTGGTGGTTGCACAGGAGCAATGTGATTCTGGAATATATCTTCATCATGATGGAGGGGCTGGGGTGCAGTTCTGGGTCACCTGGGATGCAGGGCAGATGGACCTGGAAGAGTCCATCCAGTCCATCAATGTGCTGGAACTCAGGGTGATCCAGCTTGCTCAGGTGTACTGGGCCCTTCAACTGAGGGGTCATCCAGTACGTGACCAAATGGACAACACCATGGCTGTAGCTTACAACAAGCAAGGAGGCACTCAAAGTGCTCCTGCTTGGTCAGTGGTCATATATATCTTGGGTTGGACAGAAGCTTACTTTATGGCCATCTCTGTCGTTCACATTCCAGGGGTATAAAATGTCCTGGCAGACTTCGTAAGTCACCAAACGGTGGACCCATGAAAGTGGGAGCTCCAGCCAGACATTTTTGACCTGACTGTGCACAAGTGGGGGCATCCTCAGATTGACCTGATGGCCACAAGGAATAACTGGAAGGTCCTGGTGTTTTCTTCCCGTTGGAGAGACCCGCTGGCCTTTGCCACGGACGCAGTGGGATTCCGTGGTGCTTTCACCTCACTTACATCTTTTCTCCAATCCCTCTCATTCCCAGAGTCCTCAGGAATATACAGATGGACGGTCTGATAGGTCATTATGGTGCTGTGTGGTACTAGACCAAGAGAGCATGGTTTGCGGTGCTGGTGTGGGATCCGTTTCCACTGCCTCTCAGACCACACTTCCTCCTTCAGGGGTACCTCTGGAAGGAAGCTGTGGAGAGGTTGGCTTTGATGGCATGGCTGTTGAAGTCTCCATCCTGAGGAGATAGGAATTCTCCCCTGAAGTCGTCTCCACTATGATACAGGATAGAAAGCCTGTTTCCTCTTAGGCCTACCACAAGTTTTGGTCTCTTTCATTCTTGGTGCATAGACAGGGATCTGACTTCACAGGAGTTTGAACTCCAGGTGGTCCTGTCCTTTCTTCAGGATGGTGTGAACAAAGGACTCAGTCTGAGTTCCTTGAAGGTTCAGACTTCTGCTCTCTCTGTACTTTTCCAGAGACGTATTGCTATCTTGCCAGATGTCAAGGTGTTCTTTCAGGGGGTTGCCCATGCTTTCCCTGCCTATAAGGCTCCCATGCCTCCGTGGGACCTTAATTTGGTTCTGGAAGTCTTGCAACAGCCTCCCTTTGAGTCTCTTACTACCATTCATTTATGTCTACTGACATGGAAGATGGTCTTTCTTTTGGCTGTAGTCTCTGTTCACAGGGTCAATGAGCTGCAGGCCGACTTTCCTGGTGTTTCACAAGTACAAAGCGGTCCTTTGAGCCTCTCAGGAATTCCTTCCTAAGGTGGTCTCAGAGTTCCACATCAATCAAGAGATTGTTGTGCCTTCCTTTGTCTTGACCCTAAATCTGACAAGGAGAGGGATCTCTGCTTGTTTGATGTGGTGTGCTGTCTCAAGTTTTATGTGCACCGTACAGAGTCTTTGTGTAAGAGTGATGCTTTTGTTTGTCATCCCTGAGGGTCCTAGGACAGGTCAGGCTGCTTCCAACCAAGGTCACCATTGCATCTTGGATTAAGTCTACGATTTGCAGGGCATAAACCTGTTCCTTTACATGTTACAGCACATTCCACCATGTCTTTTGGGGCCTCCATCTAGGGAAGAGCTGGTACCAAGTACCTAATAGCAGCTGTTAACATTCCTCTTGGTTTGAGGAAACATAATGTATACCAAGTGTGCGAAGGGAAAAAACCATGAGCTGGCTGACTTTCCTGTCACAATCTACCTTTAAGTACTACTAGGGATGACAATGCAGTTTCAAGATGGCTGCCAGTTACATGTGTAGTGTGAGACATCAGAAAAGACAAACATGCACCCATAGCAGCAATACCCTATAACAAAGTTAACACTACTAAAATGATACAGATTATGGTAGTGAATACAATTCTGTCATGCCTATTCACTTTTGGTTAGGGAATAGCTGCCCAGCCTAGAATTATCAACAAATGTATACAACCCATATTTGATTTGTATGAGCAGGCGATTTCAAGTGCTAAATCTTAGCACCATTTATTGCATTAAGTATGTAAAGTGCCATCTAGTGGCCAAAAATACTATTTTCCTTAAAATTTTAACACCATTGTCTTACGTAACTACACTTACGTTATGCAAAATATAGCTGTACCTTTTTTTAACATGGTTATAAAGATTTATCTTTCTGAACCAAATACTTAACCCCTTGAGGACAAGAGGGTTGCGCCATGAGTTCTGTTCCCCTCTGGTCCTCAAAGAATTAAACATTAATACATGTCAAAATGATTTAATACTCTAAAGAGTTTAGCCAAACAGTTAATTTATCCTAAATATAACATAACATTTTATTATACTACTCCTAAATGTAAGTAGAAATTAAATTTTCTTTCTTTGTCAATGTCTCTATACAAAACTATACAAAACTTAAAATATAAAATAACATTTAAGTGAAATCATCAGATCCAACATAGGATTTAGCTTCTTAAAGGGGCACTGATGCTATAAACGTTTACCACGTATTAGCTATTATGTGCTTCTCTATGCCCATGAAACGGATCTGCTTTTTAGGTTATTACGTTAAATCATCTTTCAGGTATTCACAGACATGGGAAAACTCATATTTTCATTATTTTCCAGAATTCTTGACATAGGCCATATACACAAAGAACACAGGGACAATGCTGGAGCAAACCAGTATTGGAGATCTTCCTGCCATGCAAGGAGTTAATCGGCATCTAGTGAGATGTATCTTGGAACTATCAGCAAACATACAACCCCCCCAATAATTTACAGATAGCCTTCATACTACAAAAATGCCCCTTTCAATTGTTGAAACACTCATTGGTTTACCATATGTTACATTTTCTTCTCAGACAAGGGAGTGCACTGCCATCTTAACTCTGCTGAACATGAGTGGCAGCACTCTCCCTGTGATTCGCCTGCCCCTTTCTTCCTTAAGTGCAGTGCATGTTTTGTGTAGGCAGCTCTTTAGACACAATGAACTGGAGCAACGCATTACAATTACAATTACATGCCTGTGGTACAGCTTATACCTCTGGCAAGCTCCAAGGTGAAGTCACCAGATAAATTTAAAAGTGGATTTAATAAAAAACAGCATTTGTATCCAAAATGACATTGCTGCATACAGTTATTGTGCTTCCATTTTCAATTGGAAGTAAATGTCCAAAGGTGATGGTTCCACTTTAACATGACATCAATACAATCATTTCTTCCACTGACTGGCAGTGTCACTTTCATCTTTCAGAGCCCTGGATTCTTCAGCCAGGCTGTTCAGTACATTGTTCCTGTGCTGTGCTTCTCTCAGCTACTTTTCCAATGCATCAGTGACAGTTCTAGCATTCAGAAGGGTTAAAAGCTTAATTTAAAATCAATGGGAGCTTTTATTTGTCCATTCAAGAAAAGCTGGTTTGACGAAAATTGCTCCTCTTTCTTTGTACATATGGCCAACTGGCTAAGTCACTCCTACCAACACTAATGAAAGTACAGCCCTGTACCCAATGCACAGTACAGAGCAGTGATGCCCTTTTTATCATATGTTGATTTCACAAGGTGGGTTAATCCTTTGAGTGCCAGAGAGGTATCCATCTAATTGCAGGGTTAAGGCTGTTTCAGCCTTAAAGGAAAGCTAACCTTCCTAATAATAACCCACCACTTACTTTAATCTGGGCAGAAATACGAATGGCCACCATGAATAAATTCTGTGTGAACTGGGCCCACCAAAGGAATCTTTATTTCACACTGGACATTGGGTCCAAGTACAGGGATATGATTCTTTGTTGCTGAACTCCAGGATCCCAAACCTTCCTAAGGACACTACAACGGGAAGACTTTAACCCTTTGATTGCCAGAGGGGTACGTAACACATTGCAATGCGCTGCATACTCAAAGGGTTAAGGTCCTGGAGTCCAGCAACGAAGAATCACGTCCGTCTCTGCAGCATGATATCCGCTACTAATAAAAGCTTCATTTTGGGGACCCAATCCACACAAAATTAATTGTGGCTGTTCAGATATTTTGGACACAAGTAGACGAAAGCAGAACACAGAAAACGCACGCAATGAGAGGGAATAAAAAGCAGTGATTAAATACTACACCTAGTATTATTCCCTCTCGTTGTGTGTGTGTCTTTTGTGTGCTGCTTTCTGCTATTTGTGTACAGGATCCCTACAAAAGGCTCACAAGACCTTTATCATTGTATAGCTGCACGAGGACCAATAAGAGGGGAATCCATGTGATAATATTCATTTTGGAGATTGACTTTTGATCTATTCATCGTTTATTCATTCACCTTATCATCATTCACTGACATAATCTGCATTCCATCATGATTGCTGCGTAGACATATTAATTATCTTTTACTCTGGACTATTTTTAGATTATGTATATATCTTTATTTTCATTTATTATTATTTTTGTTGCTATTTAACTTATACAGCATAAATAAGCGCCCAACTAACCAGTGTATATCATATCCTTATTGGTTTGTTCAGATATTTTGCCCAGATTAATGTAAGTGGGAGTTATCAGGAAGTGTTGCGTTAATCTTCCTAGTGGAACTAGTACATATTTTGACCACTATGCAGAACATCTTTCAGTGGCAGACAATGCAAGTTCCATGCACTGCCTAATCCCAAGCAGGGCTGCTCATAGTAGACACATCTAATGGCCCCACTAGGGAATGTAAAGGGACACTAATACCTGATAATAACCTCTTTATTCCTCCAAAGGCTGACAAAGGATCCTGAAACCATCAATTCTTATTTATTTGAATAAATTAGTAAAAACTTGTTTCAGCAGGCATAGGTTTGCTTCACTACTAGATAAACCTTATGGGAGATGAACTTTAAAGTTGAACCAACACTCATGAGCATTTATTTATTAAGTATTAGTAGTTGCCTTGGGAGTAAAATTGGTATTTTTTCTTCAGTTACAAACTCCAGTTCCTGTTTGTCCCAGGGAGCTGCTATTCAGAACAATGACAATATTAACCTCCCCTTAGTAGCTAAAGCATGACTGGGCAACCTGAGGGTTCCTGTTGTTCTAGGCTACAATTCCCATCATCAACAACAAACAGCTGGCTAGGGATGATGGGATTTGTAGTCCTCAATGGCTGGAGGGCTTCAGATTGCCAATGTATAAGCTAAAGCCTTTAAGTGGAGCTATAACCTTTTAACACTGTTTTCATATTTGAAAACAATTTTAAACCTCATATGAAGCCTGTTAACGAAATGGCCATACAATACATAGTTTAGGATGGGAATAGTCAGTCTTTGGACCAACAGATGGAAGGCCAAAGACTGACAAAGCCAGGTTTAGGTGATATTAATACTTTTACTTATGGATGGTGATCTCTCCCATGTGCTACGATGAGAGCAGGGGCGTTCTTAGGTTCCCGAAAGACCTGGGCTTGGGCCATCCTAATGTATATAAGTGCACTGTACAACCCAACTGTACCAGTACTAGTAATGAGATTGGCACTATTAAATGCCCCAAGCTGGCAACACGACCAAGGGCTTTACACTTGAGACCTGAGTGTTTAAGTACCTCAGCCAGCATCTAGCCACCAGTGTTCCCTCTAAGATGATTAATGATGAGCACACCAACATTGAAAGAGTTAAAAAGAACTCCTGTTTATGGAGGGCTGCACTGGAACACCAGATGCACTATACAGCACTGATCTAGTTTAATTACTCTTAACACTTTCAGTGCTGGGTTTCTCATATTTGCTTATCTTAGAGGAAGCACTAATAGCACCACTAGCAACACCCCTGAGAAAGAGATAGCAATCAAGAAATAATACAATTATCTCCTAAACACTGGATCTGCAGGAGTTGTCTCTACCATGCATAGGCCGTTTCCAATTTAAGGCTTATATTATATTGCAGTTGATAAATGATATCGCTGGTTTTCTCTCTCCGAATCTCATTGAAGTCTATGGAGAAAACTGCAGATTAACCCTAGATAAACTTACCAACTGCAATGGAATGTAGGTCAAAGTTTGCAAATATGCAGGCTTCACTCTAGATGATAGATTTACTTAACATGGCTTCAGAGCTACCAAGATGTCAGCTCCTTTGTTTGGCTCCTACAAGAAATTCCTTTGGTCCCTGGTAACTTAGATGAAAACCTAGCTGTTCCCTTCTTGAGGGAAACTGCTGCAACATATTGAAAAACTGTGCAAGAACCCATTGAGTGTCAGACGTTTATGAAATGCATTGAGAAACACTGTGTTGCTCATACCTTTCACACTCAAATGGTTAAAGCCATATACTGCAGACCTTATGCACAAAAGGAAATAGGAGCAATTATGGGGCAAACCAACTGCACAGTAGGGGTAAAATCAATATTCCCATAATTCCCATTAAATTAAAACAGAGCTTTTTAACCCCCTTAATGCCAGAAAGGTCTCCAACACATTCTCCTCTATTTTTTGTGCATAAAGCCCTATAATTTACAACAAATAGCGGAGAATGATAAAATGGCCAGAAACTCAATGTCTGCAGTTCATTAGCTGATGCCCTGCATCACCTTCTCATGATAAAACTGAAAGCTATAAAATACTTATAAGTGCACTTAAGTGTAAGCATATTGTCTGTTGTTTAGTTAGGAGAAGCAGGAGAGTGCACATTCACAGATATATTCCGCCTGGCGTTAGTAACATGGCGTTGTTGTGCAAGGAAAGATCTTCCAGTTGGACCGGACCCATATTCCTTCCCTCTTCCTGCTAACCGGGATTCCATGGCCAGCTTCTGGTGCTCCATGCTCTGCAATAACAAAGTGTTCAGTGTTCTCAGTACTGCAGTGTTCTGACTCTGGTTTAGAATTTCCTTTTTCTCTTAAGTCCAATATGGAACACAGGTACCATGGGGTTGAGTCCCTCCTCCCTGAGGGACTCAACCCCATGGTACCCGTGTTCCATATTGGACTTAAGAGAAAAGGATTTAATAGGTAAGAACACTAAAATCCTATTTTCCTATGAAAGTAACACAGTATGTATAGTATTTTCATTCTGTGTTTATAGCCATAAAGCTTGTACTTCTAAAAACCATTGGTCTTATGCACGAAGAAAAATTGAAGCAATTCTGGGATAACCCAACTGCAACATAGGGGAAAAATACAAATTTCCACTGATTTAACTCCTTGAATGCTAGAGGGGTCTCCAATGCATTACAAAGTGATGCGTTAGAGTCCTTTCTAGAAATCAGTGGGTTACAAGCACAATTTAAGTACATGGTACTTTTTATACATTCCCTATAAAGCAGTTGGTTTGCTCCAGAACTGCACTAATTTCCTTTAGTGCATAAAGCTCCAAGGGCCTTATTCAGAAAGAAAAAGATGAGTAATTATGGTGCAAAGAAACCAATAACAAAGATGTGTTAAAGGGATAGTAAACCCCCCAAAAAACTGTTAGCGAAATTATAGGGATAATAAAAAAATACTTAATGCCCTCATTCCCATCTCTCAAACCGTTATGGTTTGAGAGAGATAAGAAAATAAAGACCTCCGCTCCCTCTCCTTTCTGCCTGACGAGCTGTAAAGCTGTCAGAGGCAGAATCCGGTCGACCGACTGTAGATGGCTCTTCAGGAGCGATGTCACCGGGATATCTAACTACAATTACTTCATTGGTATGGTCTACAATGTGTGCCTGGCTTGCAAGCACATGTTGTAGACCATTCCCATGAAGTAATTATAGTTTGATATATCAAAGACATCGCTCCTGAAGAGCCGCCGTCTGGTCCCGGAAGCAGGATCTCATGACGTCCGCTATACAGTGGACGTACGAGAAGGGGGAGGGAGCGGAGGTCTTTATTTTCTTACATCTCTCATACAATATCTGTTTGAGAGATGGGAATAAAGACATTAAATATTTTTTTTATTATCCCTATCATTTCGCTAACAGTTTTTTTGGGGGGGTTTACAATCCCTTTAAATTGATTTAAATGGATTTAAATAGTTCTTTTAACCTCTTGAGTGCTAGATATGTCTGCAAAGTTGGAGGTCTATCTAGCATTCAAGAGCTCAAAGCGAAACTATCATGCATATTAATGTGCCCCCCAAAAGAAGAGGGTCCTAGTCAGCGAAGAAAAGTGAAATAATTTTGTGGAAATCCATCTGAAACGCAGGTTAGCAAAACATTCTGTTTTGATTTAACCCATTGAATGCCTGTGAGGGGTCCAACACATTGACAAGCAATGGGATTTTTAGCACCACGAATGTTTGAGAGGTCTACAGAGTATTACAAAGCAATGAAGCAACCTGGCCTGCTGACGATACTTGGGACCTGGAGAGAAAATATTATTAGATTATATTTACCTTATTATACCATGCAGATACTATTAGCTTTTCCTCATACTCTCGCAGTTTTGCTTGCTGACATTCACCCTAAATCATAAACACAGGATGGTAACAAACAAGGCACAGTATATAGGTATATAATATATATATATATATATATCCCACCAGAGGAATACAGTTTTCATTAGCTGCCTGCAACAAAATATCAACCTCATCACATTTGGCAGCAACCCATACCATGCACATGTCTACAGTTAACCTTCTGACTGCCACAGGGTGTCTATCACACTGTGAAGCAAATGCGCTGAACAATCCTCTGGCACTCAAATGGTTAAACGAACCTTTTTTACCAGTATTATAAAGACACGAATTGCAACGTATGCTGCAAAGCAGTGTTTGCCAACATCTTCATACATATTACAAGCAACTAAAAAATTGTAATTTCTGTGACTCTTGGTGTCTGGTAGGGGCTGGACTTTACAAGTTGCTGAACAGGCAGCCATCTGACATGCCTCCCTAGTCAGCAACGCATCACTTACAAAGTCCTTCTTCTTACCTTTAATGCTCTCCACACTGCTGCCCCCCCCTTACATATCTTCCCTCATCTCAAACCTATTTCATTTTCCGCTTCCTACCTAGGAACCCCTCTCTCCCTAAGCCTAGAACAAGGTCTACCCTGAAATCTTATAGGACCATGCACTGCCTTTTGGCAAATGCAGCACTTGAACTCACAGCACTTGACATCCTCACACCCTGTTGTCTGTCTCCTATTACCCATTTAGACCATATGCGCCTTGGGATAGGGACCTCTCTCCTATTGTTTCTATGACAGTAACACTTAACCCCTTAGTGACAGCCGCGTTTGTACACGGCTGTCACCTTAACGCCCGCCGAACATTTTTTTTTTTTTCTTCAAACAAGTCCGGAGTCTCCGAGCAGCGTGCAGCCACACGGAGACCCGGACTTCCGTGACTTACTAGGTACGTCCTCTGTCACTAAGTGACAGTTTCTGCGGGACGTACCTGGTAAGTCATCCGTCGTTAAGGGGTTAATTTATTCTCATTTATTTATTGTAACATACTACTATTATAAGTCGCTATGTACACTGTGAGGTGCCATATATATATATAAATATATATCTACACATCTAAAGTTTGGACTTGCAGAGAAAAGAACATGAAAAAATAAAAATGCATGCGTTAAAGTGGATCTTTCACCTTAAAAGAAGTTTGTATATTAGAAAACTACATTAAAAACTGCCAGTGTGTCATGTTAGCCAAAAGACCAGCAAATGTACAGTTAAGAAGATGTTCACACATATGCTAATTTACGCTAATTGCAGTACCTGTGCGGTGCCAGTGACATTTCATATGTTAATTAAGCTTTCTCAGTAACATTTCACATGCTAATGAAGCATTTTCAGTGATATGTCAAATGCTAATACAGATTTCAATAAATGTCATATGCTAATGAAGCTCTGTGTAGTACTAGGAAATGTTCATTTAACTTTGCCCAGAAAAAAAGTGTGAATATCTCCTACACTTTACATCTGCTGAAATTGTGGATAACGTGACATATAGGCAGTATTTAATGCAGTTTTCCAAACATGCAAATGTTCAGTTAAGGTAAAAGTTCCAGTTTAAATGTGTATTTTACACCTGTGAGTATCAGTATTTCATAGTTACAGTCCTAACTGTATAGGTCCAGTCCAAGCTACGTGTTCCATTACCTGCAAAGGGTGAAGCTCATTTATATAGTAACATAGTTGATGAGGCTGAAAAAAAGACGTGTCCATCAAGTCCAGCCCACTCCAAAACACCCCTGTTGATCCAGAGGAAGGCAAAAAAACAAACAAACACTGAAGCCATTTCCAATTAAGACCCAAGTGGGTAAAAATTCCTTCCTGACTCCAAATGGCAGTCATATAGTTCTCTGGATTAACAACCTATCTGCATTGAAGCCATCTGTCATAACTGTCAATATTGTTCTGTGCTAGATAGGTATACATTGCTTTTTTGTAAGTAGTTACAGTATCTGCAAGCACAACATCCCAAGTCAAAGAATTACAAGGCTTTACCACCCTTACTGTAAAAAACTTCTTGCCTTTGTTTTAGTCAAAAGTGCCTTTCCTCTAGTCTTAATGGATGACCTATTCTTTTTTTCTATTAGCTGTGCAGGTGGGTGTGACATCACAACAGCCGACAGCCTATAGGGCTCTTAAACTGGATTTGCAGACTTCTAACTTTCAGTTCAATTACTCTGCTAGGAATACACAGTCTGCCACAGGAGTCAGTTTTTGGACCTCTAAAGCACCTGTGATGCTGAATATCGTGGCTGCACAATACAGCCACATTCATTTTCATAGGAGAAAAGCTACTTAGGAACTATCTGGAAAATCCAATCTTTATATTATTATATACTAGTTAAAAAGCTATGGTGTGGCCCGTAATGTAACAGTGCATTTCACACACACACCCATAATGGGTGAACTATTGGGGGATGAACTACGAGGGGGCGGGGGAATTTCTGCAGCTCTCTCTCCACATATTGCTCTGGCTCAGCTCACAGGCAGATCAGGGAATGGTACAGAAGCAGCACATAGGGAAAAAGAGAGAGAGAGAGAGAGAGAGAGAGAGAGAGAGAGAGAGAGAGAGAAAGACAAACCAACCTCTGGCTCACAATTAACAGTATGATAAAATGTCCTCTGCACATTAACCTTTTGAAAGACAGCAGGGTGTGCAAAACAGAGCTCTGTAATTATTATTATTCTTTATTTATATAGTACCATTTTATTCCACAGTACTGTACAACAGAAAATAGACATACAGAGACATTAAACAGTACAAATGGTCAGTGGGCCCTGCTCATTAGAGTTTACAGAGCACACACTTTTGGCACTCTTGGGGTTAATAACTTGTCCCTATAATGTTACTAAATTGTCCACTGTGGATTGGTTGCTGTAATTGTCAGAAATGCTTGTGAATGTGCTGTATTTGCTTGATTAAGTGAAGTATTTTTCATTGTTATTTTAAGATGTGTAATGCTAAAAGTAATGAGTGACATGGAACGAGTATCTTTTCCTTACAGTAGAATGCAGTCTTAAGGTAGATGTGTGTCTGTGTTTTTTTGTGTTTGTCTTACGCTGCAGCCTTGTTCAACACTTAGGGCGAGATGTTCAGAAAGTGATGGTAACTGAAATTGTCTGAAATCAGAATAAAAAAGTTCTTACTCCATGATCCGTCAATTCTCAGACGTTTCCGTAATTTTTTGCATCCAATTCCACCATCTCCGTCAAAGGGAAAAAGCCGTCTTGTGGTTTAATCTTCCGTCATAATATAAGGTATTTTCATAAAAAAATATTCATTTGAATGTCATTTTTTTTTCTGATTAACTTCATTTTTCTCGACATAATAAAAAAGGTCTAAACTTGGAGAAGAAATATTAAAGTATTGAGAAGCAAGTCATTGTTTCTTTGAAAAGTTTTGTTTTAAAAACAAAAACATGTCTTTGTTTCTTTGAAAATTTTTGTTTCAAAGGAAAAAATGAAAGACAATTTTTAAGATCAGAATTTTTAACGGCAATGTCCAGTGAGATCTTCCTACCGTCATTTTTAATTCTTTAGATGAATTTTCAAACGTGACGGATTTACTTCTGAACATATCGTCCTTCTTTTATCACCAACTCATGATCTGACAAGTTTTTCATTATGAGGACTTTTTGAACATCTCACCCTTGGAATGGTAAATACATAAGAATGGACATATGTATTGTGCGATCGACACACGGCCAAAGCTATAATGTTGACATGACATGTTGACTGTAATATGCAGTGATAATGGGTATAGTAATGAAGATGTACAGTACATGAAATGTTTATTGTGTCGTCAGCTTGTACTTTTGACTACTGTGTTTTTTAGTGTGTGTTTGATTTTTGTGACTTGACTGTATGTAATTAGAGTTAAGAGCACCATCTGCTTCAATCACAGTGTAATGCGTTGGTGTGGATGGTGTTCATGAGGACAGCTACTTGTGAAGTAGGAACCAAAGGAGAGGTATGGAGTGGGCCAGCAGTATTGGCTGTGGAGAATCTTTGTAAGTGGAGAGGTGCGACAAGGTGTGATAAAGAGATGAGAGAGAGGAGATAACTTTTCCTGTCAGATCACTTCTTCAATTCATGATATTCCATGGAGCCCATGCATGAAGATCTCTCAGACTTTAGGGATCTTAATGCATAGGCTATATTGAATAACAGGAACTGGAGAGTTTATCACACCGGAGATGTTATATCTGCTTTATCATCTCTTTATCACATCTTAGTGCATCTCAACAAGCTTTGCCAAATGCATACAGAATAAGCCACATGCACTTGGCAAAGCAGGGATCGGTGTTGTATCCTGTGTGTCCCCAGTAACAAGGCTCTAGAAATGTGTCTCATTGCAAACATTAAAACAACCTAATGATAAACCATAATTTCCTTACCTCTAAAACTTCAATTTTTTTGTCTTTTTCTGTCAATTGCTTTTTCAGTTGCATTATTTCCGCTGATGCTGGGTTTAATTTGGGATCTAACGTCTTTATCACCTTGGATAAAAAAACGTGGAAATATGACCATGAAGTAACTGCAGTTACATTTATAGACTGATCTATGCAGCTTACATATTTAACACTGTATTATACAGACTGAGGACAGATTGTATATATTCAGAGCACATATACATATTCAAGCATTATCTGTGACCAATATCTGTGAAATTACAGTCAGGACACCAATACGGACGCTATGGGGCTGTATTCAGGAAGATAAAGAGGAGCACTTCCTGGGCAAAGACACTGTATCACAGAGGAGAAGTAACATTCACATTATTTAAATGGGGCTTTATACAGTAGACTCTAAAGGTCTGCACCTCATTACCTCCCTAGAATTCAAGGAGTTAACTGCCCCATATAGATCAATGGGCATTTTGGGAATATTTGTCTACTTCGTGCAATTAATTTGCCCCAGAATTGCTCCAGTTCTTCTCAGCGAAGAACTACTATACTTCAGGAGCAAACTAACTGCGCCACAGGGGACAAATACAAATTAACATTAATTTACATGGAGCTTGTAACCCCTTCAATGCTAGAGAGGTCTCCACTGCATTGAAAGCAAGGAGTTGGATTAAATGCCCCATTTAAATCAATCTGATTGATGCAACTGGTTTACTATGGAATTACTGCAGCTTCTCTTAGTGTATTCACAGCCACAGTTCCTCCACAGCCACAGCCCCTGCTCAGCCACAGCCCCTGCTCAGCCGCAGCCCCTCCACAGCCGCAGCCCCTCCACAGCCGCAGTTACGCCACAGCCACAGTCACTCCACAGCCAGTTCGCCTCCTCAGCCACAGCAGCTGCTCAGCCACAACACCTCCATGAGAATGTAATTTTATAGACTGAACATGAAACTTACATTCCTTGCTTTCTCCAGATAGATTTTGTAGCGATCCTCCATTGATTTCATGTCCTCGTCTTTCTTCCGTAGTGCCAACTCTAGCTCCTCAATCCTTTGTGCTTAGAGAAGCAAAACAACAGAAAAATGATGATCACAGTTAACCCCTCGAGTAACCACTAGCTGAGGAGTAATGAAACCCTCTGGCAGTCAAAAGAAAAAAAAACCTCATAATTTTTCCTCCTTCTCCAACCAGCCTTACCCCAGATATTGCCCTCACTTAACAGCACCACCATCACACCAACACCTACATCACGCTGCCTGGAGGTCAGTGGTCAGTTCATGTGACAAGAGGCACTTACACCCCATAGCACTTACACCTTCTGTGTCCAACCTACTTTCCAATAGACTGTAAGCTCTCATGAACAGGATCCTCTGATCCTTTTGCATTCCATGTTCTATCTGTACTATTTAATATCTTTGTATGTCTATTCCCTATTGTACAGTGCTGCAGAACAAGTTGGTGCTATATAAATAAATAATAATGATAATAATAATAAAAAAAGAATTACACTTTTTTGTTGCAGTTTTTGCTTTGATCAGTCAAACTGATGGACCAGACAAATGGGTGAATGTGCCATATCAATAATTTCTTTTTTTTTTTTCCTAATGCTCTAGTCTACAATTAAACCCAAAATATAAATCATATTTAAAAACATGTAGTAATTGACCTAAATACAGGCGAAGGTTTTCTTATTAAAAAAATAAAATATCACCAAGTATAAAAATATACACTTTGCTGTTGATTAATTCAAGGGTAGCCCAACGACTGGAAGGTGCTTCATTCAAAAACCATTGCAAATCAAGACTGCACTGGTGAGGGCAATGCTTCTCATGGCCTATACAAGCAAGTACATACACATTAAGGTGCAATTCAAAAGCCAAACAGCTGCAATTCTGAAGCAAGCCACCTGCAGCACAGGGGAGAAATTACAATCGCCATTGATTTAAAATGGAATTCTAACCCCTTGAATTCGGTATCCTTTTAAAATACCTAATAAAAAATGATGTGTGGCCACATGGCGCATTAACTATGGCGCCTTGTTTAAAATGGCAACATGAAAATCTCACACTGCATGAAAGCGCGAGATTCTCATGTTGCTTACTTAAACGGCGTTTCAGTCTGCATTGATTTTATTATGTCCGATCCTTGTGACTGAGACATGTTTTCCCCTCTTCATATAGCTGGAGCACAAGAAAGGATCACCAACTCTGGATGGGCTCGTAAGGTACTGTTCACTGGTAGTATAGATTTGTTTGACACCGGGCTCTCTCTCCCCTTCTCTGGTGCAGCTGAACAGTACTGTATGAGAGAGGGTGGGCAGTTTGGGACTATCAGGACTTGCTGATGTCTTTTCAGCTGGCCTCTCCTCCTTACGAATTCATCCAGAGTTGGTGTTTTTTTCTTGCTCTCCAGGACATAAGAGATCCAGCTATATGAAGAGGGGAAAACATGTATCAGTCACTAGGTTCGGACACAATAAAATCAATGTGGGCTGAAGCATTGTTTAAGTAAGCGACATGAGACTCTCGCGCTTTTATGCAATGCAAGATTCTCATGTCACCATTTTAATCAAGAAGCCATGGTTAATGCGCCACGTGACCAAACAACTTGTTTATGCAATATTATAAAAGTGAACCGTTAAATTTTAGGCGCCCAACACAATGCAAAGCAATGCATTTAAGGCCTCTATAAAATTCAAGGGGTTAAGTGCACCACTTAAATCCATGGAAATTGTGGAGATTTTTATCTGCCCTGTATGGCGCAGTTGGTTTGTTTTACAATTGCACCTCTATAGTCAATTCAATTACACCTTAAAGGGATAGTAACGCCTCTTTAAAATACTTTATCCAAGTCTTCTGTATATTAATACTAACACAATGCACTATGCAGAAGCATAACTAGAAGCCACCGGCCCTGGTGCAAAAATTGCAATGGGACCCCTGACCACATTGCCCCCCCCATTGTCCAACTCCACTGGCGATCTCCACATTGCTCCCTCCTTTGGTCACCTCCACATTGCCCCCCCCATCTACACATTGCCTGGCTCCACATTGCCCCCAGTCTCCACATTGCTCCCAATCTCCACATTGTCCCTATTGACCACCCCCCCATGTGTCCATCGCCTACCTTCCTGGTGGCCTGGCAGGAGAGGTCTGTGCCTTCTACTGCACAGACTTCAGAAGCTGGAGCTCCCGTGTGGTCCTTTCTTCAGTAATGCAGAGCGCTGGGAGATGATGTCACAGGGAGCTGCTGGGCCCCTGGAGTGACGGGCCTGGTCGCAGGTGCGACCCCTATTGTTACGCCACTGGCGCTATGTCAAATATCTTACTTCTTTGTAGTTCAAAAGTTATTCAACTCTAAGATCTCCCGTCTGCCCCTTTCTGGCCGCCTCACTCTGATTCTCAGATCGGGTTGTGCGACTCTATGGCTGCAGCGAGGGACAAACTTCAGTAAGTAAGTATAAGGGAAATTCTGCCCACTTGACAAAGGAGGGCAGGATTTCCCTTTGCTTATTGAAGTCTGTCCCTTGCTGCATCCGTCCTGACCAGACTGCAGCTTCCTGGTGACATCGGGGCGGGCAGGGGATCTTTACAGCTGAATAACTTTTGAACTACAAAGAAGAAAGATGTTTGACATAGAGCATTGTGTTATTATTATTATTATTATACAGAAGACCAGGCAAATGTATTTTAAAGAGGCATTACTAACACTTTAAATGTCACAGACTGGAAGAATGCCTAACCGAGTGGGGTTTATTTTCTGTGAAAGTCACACCCACTTTAGTAGCTTGCTCCGACTATGGCCACTGGCAACAAACACAACTTTTCAGTTTCAGGCAGACATGACACCAATACCTAACAGAAATAAACCTTAAAGGGGCAATATACTGGGTGAGGACAAAGGGCTTTGCTACTATAGGTAGTGCGCTTAAAGTAACCCTCTATGTTTGCCTTGCTGTATCTATTATCTGCAGGGATGTATTATGTCAGTGCTTCACTTAACACTTATGGGAGCGTAAGCAACATTTTTAACCCCTCCATAGAAATCTTGCATTACTGAGTTTGCAAAAAATAGGCTTGAATGGAGAAGATAAAAATCTCCCATAAGGCCATGAGAATCGCTGACATCACCCACTACTGCAGGTCATGGCAAAAGCTTATTCTATCCCAAAAAAATGTCATATATATTATATATTTTACACACCCAGTTTGTGTATGTGGGTGAAAAATAAAAAAATATTAGACACGTACACACACACTTTCTCTAGAGATCTCTATAATAAACAGCTGATGAGGGACTGCAGATACATACTGTTATGATTTACATCTGGTTGTAGATCATCTAGAAGTTCCTTTTTGGTCTCTAAAGCATCATGCACTTCTTTCAACTTCTCCCTGTAGAATACAAATAGACTCAGCAAGGACTCCTGTTTTAGAGTTCAGGGGAGAGACAGCAGACAGATCCCTGTGTTGTGTAACTGCAATACAATGGCTTACTTACATGTTAGCTTCTATCTTCTTTTTCAATGTGCTGGACTGCAAATGGAAGCAATTAGAATTAGTCCAATATACCACATTTTTAAAAGTAAGGGCATGTAATTATTTTTAACCAGTTGGATGCTGGAGAGGTTTCAAACACAATGCAAAACAATATGGCAGTGATGGATAACATGAGGCCTACAACTATCACCATTCACAGCCAGCCAAAACTGGGTGGGTACGATGGGAGCTCAGTACTCAACAGCTGGAGGGCCTGAAGTTGCCTAACCCTTAATTATAGTGTTAACTAGTTGGATGTGAGCCTCCAGTGTATTGTGACGGAATGTGATGGGACATCTCTCTAGCAACCAAGGAGGTAATGGTTTCAAATTGTCATTTCAGGTTTTGCAGACCACAGAATGTATCGAACTTTGAAACTAAAACTAAATAAAATACCAATATTCCAAATTTATTGAAACAAACAATAGGTTTGCATTGTTTCTCCAGATTAAAATATAATTTAGCAATTAATAGGGATCAATCATCTGATGTCTTAAAGCAGGTCTACTGGTGTGGGAGCAAACCCAGTAATTAGCCAGGGGCTGAACTCTGCAGAATATTTGTGGCTACCAACTGTCAATTTTGGGGTCATAAACAGATCCTCATGACAAAGTAGTGAGCCAAAGGGGGTGGTGATTGTAATGGTGGTGTATGACTCTGCCAGTGCTAGAAATTTGGGGTTTGCCTCTGTCTCCTCATCTGCACTCTGGGGTACGAATTAGTGTATAATTGCACATTGCACTTCATTCTTCTTTCATAAAGAGTTTAATGCCAGTAAGGCCTGAGCTAACTCTATAATATGTGCAGGAAAAGGGAATAAAGTTACACCACTTTCCTCTGGGCCTTGTTTAATGCATGACATTAAACAATGTGCAAAGGAAAGCATCTACCCAAAATGCCCTCTTAGGAGCATTGAGGGAAGAAGTTTTGGTGTAAACAAGTTAGGAAATCGATGTTAAGCAGATGCAGCACTAATTAATCAATTCCAGTGCCCGGTATATTGTGGAATCATATTAGTATACCCTCCTAAAGACTTGGATGTCTTGGATTGAACATGCAGTTACTGTGAGAAGAGCCCCCATTGAGGAATGGAAAGTCAAAGTTTATGTTACAATCTATGGAGGCTACAAAGTAATGCTAGCAACTACAGTGCTAACCCCAAAATACTACTTATAAGTAACATCAGCTAAGACTGTATCCCATAAGAGAAGACAATGGGCTAATTAAAGGGACTGTAGTGTCCCATAAAAACTTTTTATAGTTTCATAGAGCCTTAGAAAATAAGCAGAATGGTGCAAACCCTATCTCTCAAACCGCCATGGTTTGCGAGATATAGGCACTGAAAGTTTGTCCCTCTCACGAGATTCCGGTCCGGGACCAGCAGGTGGCGTTATCTATAAAGAATTCATTCATTGGAAATGTCTACAAAGTGTGCTTGCAAACCAGGCACACTTTGTAGATCTTTCCAATGAATTAATTCTTTATAGATAACGCGATCTCAGCTCTGCTGCAGAGCCTCCTGGAGTCGTACGACTCGATTCTCCTGCTGTCAGCTTTACAGCTGACATCAGGAGAAGGGGAAGGAGGGGGGAACTTTGACTCCCTATATCTCTCAAACCATAGCAGTTTGAGAGATAGGATTTGCACCATTCTGCTCATTTTCTAAGGCTCTATAAAACTATAAAAAGTTTTTATGGGACATTACTGTCCCTTTAAAAGTAGGTCTAGGGCAAAATGCATATTTAAAAGGTCTTGTTTTAAAACACTGAATTTTAGAGAAGACTGCAATGCATCGAAGACCTCTGGCATTCAAGGGGTTAAAAGCCCTATGTAAAATCAATGATTACTTTAGGAATTTTTATGTTTCCAAATTCAGTTACTACAAATTGTTTTATTTTTTCTTTAATTAAAATGTAGCAGAACAGAGCTCACCACTAGGTGGTGGTATTGCTATATGTTTATCTAAAGACATCAGAAGTGTGTTTTACTTTCTGTTTTGACCAGCAATGTAACAGTAGTTGAAAACATTTTGACACTCTTCTTGAGCCATTTTGTAGACACATTTGCAGAAAATAAATGCATGTGAATCCTGGGTCTGTGCTACACACACCCAGGGTTGGCAGTAAGGAGGAATTATTCAAATTCACCACTGCTGTGGAGGCAGAGAATTGTACAGGACTGGACAAGTAGATAAAGACTACCTGCTAAATCACTGCAGGAACCTGCATCCTGGGGTGGTGGATTGGACAGGATTGGACAGGGGGCAAAGTCTTCCCCCCAATCTTGCCCAAACCACTTCAGGAAGATAGCCACTGTGGCGGTGACTTGAACAGGACTGGGTGGAGAAGTCCCTTGTCCAAATCACTGCACATTATCCACACTGTCTATAGTGCCCCACCCACACAATGTATATTGCAATTTAAAAAGCAAAGGACAAAATAATTCTGTATAAGTATGGAGAGATATGCAGAGTTAAGGATTAATGGCTCATCTTCATCTTCCAGACTGTACTATTCATCCATCATTCCATTCTTTCTATATCCTCACAAATTGTTATATTACAAACATCTAGACCACAGTCTTAAGAGGAAACTCTGAAGTTCACATCAAAATACACTTGGGAATTTCAGCTTTTTTCTATGTGAAAGTCTGTTTGTGGATACAACAATATGCAGATTTATTCATATCTGTAATCATTTCACTATCCTTTTAAGCCACTAATTTACAAATCAGTCTGTTACTCGGCAATTGTAGTAAACCTCTGTTACTGTAGAATGTTCTAGTTAGCTAATAAAACGGAAGGGAAATATTTCTCTGATATTATCAGAAGCTTTTATACAGTTCATGGTGTAGGTTTTTAAAATTGTGCTTAATTTCATTTCATGGTTATTATAATAAAACTGTGGTTACAGTATTTTTATAGTGTGTATTTTGTAAGGTGTTATGAAGTAAAGCTGTTTTAACCACTATATATGGTAAACATACTCTAATCTTTTTCTGTTTTGGCAACTTGTGTATAATAGGTATTTCTTACAAACATTTTCACATTGTGTTTTTATAAACTTCCGATTTATATATTTTAACATTCTGGTTTTTGTGTAGTGCCAAATACACACAACAGCTAGCCAATTTATTCATTTATATATAGAGTAGTCACATGTGGAGCAGACAGTTACATTTTATACTGTCATTTAGGATTATCCACTACTATATCAGTAGGGGTTTTCATATACCTGTATACCTGGAACATTATACCTTGAGCTCTATTTTCCAACAAGTTGGGATGATCTGAGGTCAGCTGCTCTCTAAACACGATTTAGAATATAGTTAATGTGTATCTTTATTATATAATGTATGCAAGTCGACCTTTGTATCGATGGATCTTCTTAATTTGGAACAGGTAACGTATTTCATATGCCATTTCTGGTGCATCATAGAGATCATACTGGCTTGTGAGCAAACCCTGTGCAGGTTCCTAAGATCTGTGGATATAATTTGAATTTGCCCATCCCAATTTAGTGTACATGTGTTTTATTGTTTACCTCACCACCCATCACATATCCCCCTACTTAAAACACTGAACCGTGTTTACATTGTGTCAAAGTATGTTCACACAGTGCCTCCACTCGATACACTGTCATATCTTTAATTACGCTGAATGTGCATGCCTCCTCACCAGAGTGTTTTTCTAATTATATTTGTTTTCCACACATTTGTATTGAGAAAGGCTCAGTGATCTCAGTGATGATATTATGAAGAGTTTTAAAAGCCTATATTGATAGTTGTGAAGCTTTCGACTATTTTCAAATGGGCGTCTTTAGGACACAGCATATTGGCAATCTAGTCCCCAGAAATGTCTTTATATTATATCTATTGGCCTATGCATATGGGCCACTTCTGCTGCTCATTTGCTGGATGCAGCATACTGCAAATTTTGTGAGACTGGTGCTGATCCCTGGAAGTTGTGGCACCAAAGTTCCGTATGGCAGCCTATGGGGCGACAGATGCAAAAGTTCACATGGAAGACTGGATCACTGTGATGCACACTGTAATGTCTAATCAATTTATGTTCAATATAGGTGTCAACCAAAAAGGTAAAATCGAAAAAGGGAAAATGTACAGAAAGTGCGCTCCACTGACCACAATATATATCAAAAAAGGACCCAATGCAATTGTATAAAATAATATATATATATATATAGAGCACCTCCCAGTGGCAGCTGTCGTTTCCAGTGTCCTTAGCCACACTAATCACTAGAGCAATAGTAAAAAAAGATAGAGAAACAAGCGCAACTCCTGGGGGTGTTCAAAAAATACATATAGTTCTAATCTAAAATTGGTCACATAAAAATACAAAACAAATAAAAGTAGAAATCTCTAAGGGCAAAAAAATAGAAAAACAACAGTCCGTTAATACAGGAGTCTTATTCTATCGAGTAGCATTCCCAGTCAGATCCAGAATAATATGAAGGTAATATAATGTCCAACAAGGATCAGACTCACCGGATCACCACTGGGATCTATGCATAGGATAGCCCGACCTGGCTGCTGTGATCGTGATCCTCACAAGATGTGCTTGAATCTGATGTGTAAGAAGAACCGGATCAAACCGCGATAGCGATGGTCATTGCAACAGGGGACCTTCCAGAAAGAGCAGAAACAACTCCATCTAAGAAGATATCTGCTTGATGTTAGTGATAAAGACTGGCTAATCAGACCGCACTCACCGGATGTGTATATAATGCGGTACTTCAACGGCCCGACCCAGCCAGAAAGGAATGGAAGAATCAAAGTATAATCGTCATATACTGAATAATAAAACACTTTAATGTGCAGAAAAATCCCTACGCGTTTCGTAGCGTCACAAGCTACTTCATCAGGGGATACAACAAATTATAAAACCATTTACATATGTAGAGAAAGTGTATGGACATACCGAATATAAAGGAGCGGTAGGCAGCGTCGCTCCGTTCCGCTATGCAACTCATAATGAGGTGAAGATGTTAGGCGGGAGTATTCACGCCTCGCTCTGACTGAACCTCAATCTGTAGTTGTCATAGGAACCGGAACGCTAGCTGTCAAACCAATTCTACCATACAATGCATGAACATAAAATAAGAGCCGCAGCATGATTACACTATTGCTCTAGTGATTAGTGTGGCTAAGGACACTGGAAACGACAGCTGCCACTGGGAGGTGCTCTATATATATATATATATTATTTTATACAATTGCATTGGGTCCTTTTTTGATATATATTGTGGTCAGTGTAGCGCTCTTTCTGTACATTTTCCCTTTTTCGATTTTACCTTTTTGTGATCCTAGCTAGTACAGAGCTGCCCCAAAAGATATATTGTATTCTTTTGTACTGACGTGTTACATTTTTATCCGGTTACTTTCTTCTATATTGGCGAGAGAATGACCAGTTTAGCTATTTCCTCCAGATCAAATAGGAGAAAGAACCTGGAACTCCTGTTTAAAGGTCCATGTGTTTTAAAGGATAATGTAGACTCTAAGGAGAAAGAACAACATAGCGAATTACGAAAACTGTTCCACACATTAGAAGATTTGTTATGTCAAGAGCTCAGACAATGGTGGGACTTATTATCCCTCCAACAATATGTGGACAGTGGAATCATACCTAGGGGACTTAGAATTATTAAGGTGTGTGGTTTTAATGATGAACAGTTCTCTAAGGAATGGGAGAACATTTTGGACAGTTGTTCCATAAATTTGATGAAACATATAATTCAATATAGAGAAAGACGCCTTACAGAAATAGAACATGAAATTGAGAATATACGTAAAGCAATAGATCCATTTTCAGATAGTGTGTTATTCAAGGAGTTGGATACCACAGCACAAAGAAAGGTTGATGATTTAGAAAAGGAATTGAAAGAAAGAAAAATAAAAAAACTAAACAGAGATAAAAATGACTATGCCAATAACAAAATCAAATCTTGGTCTAGGTTTAGACCAAACACAGCTAGGACAGGCTCTAAATATCCTAAATATATTCCTAAAAATACTATTCAAAAGAAAAGTCAAAACGCAGAAAAAGAGAAAAATGTAAACTATACTGACAATTTTAATAGTGTGAATACCAATACAAAGCCCAATACTGCTGCTATTCCCTTAGTCTCCGATATGCAGGCTAAAGCTTCTACTTCAAATAATACCCTACCATGGAGAAATTCCTTTGAAGTCCTGCAAACTACTATTACAGATGAAGATACATCAAATAAAGAAATTAATCATCATGGGTCTTTTTTGGTGCTAGGTCCACACAACAAGGAAAAAGGGAAAGGGAGAAAAACCAAAAGAGACTCCACAGGGGAAAACGGGGAGGAAAAAGGAGGAACATCAGAGCACCCAAAACAAAAGAACCCCAAAATCTGATTGCTAGGGGAGAAAATGCTATTTTTAATTTATCAAGTAAAATACTAAAAGAAGAAGAGAAATCCCTTTTGGAAAAGGGACTCAAATTTGCCCCTACATGCAAACCAGATGATTTTTCCTTCTTTTTGGACCTAAAAAGATTTACTAGAGAATTGTCTCTCCATAGATATTATGCGATCCAAAAATCAAAATGCCCTAAAAAGAATCCCTCTGGTGATAGTTTCCAAGAGAAAGATTTACAAGATCTTGCCATATTGGAATCTCTCTTATTGGAAAATAATCCATCACCTCCCTTGAATGTTTCTATATATGACCTCTCTGTCCATGAAGAATTCAGTGTTACACACACTCATTTTAAGAAACAATCACAATTCTTTCCATCACAATATAAAGGCCCATTAGTAGATACTTTCTTCAGTATGGTCCTTAAGGATTTTAAAGCACAAGTCAAAGACAACAGATATTTTAAAGTCCAAGACAACCTTAGCAAAAAAGAACGATTGGCCCTCAAAAGTCTTGCATTAGATACATCTATCACTATTAGAGAGGCAGATAAGGGTGGGGCCATAGTGGTACAAGACACCTCAGATTATCTAGCAGAGGCATCTAGACTTTTATCTGACAAAGTATACTACAAAAAGTTGACATATAACCCTTCTTCGGTTTTTAATGATTCTTTAAAAACGTTATTGGAAGATGGAATAAAGGAAGGAATTCTTAACAAACAAGAGTTCCAGTTTTTATTTTTGGAACATGCTGATTGCCCATTTTTTTACCATATTCCCAAATTACATAAAAATCAAACAGATCCTCCAGGTAGACCCATAATTTCTGGTCTAAACTGCTTTACATCCAACTTATCAGCCTATATTGACTTCTTCTTACAACAACATGTGGTACTATTACCATCTTACATTAGAGATTCACAACACGTGCTGGAGGTCTTATCCACTACAGTTTGGAAAGATAACTATATTTGGGTTACATTAGACGTTTCGGCCTTATATACAAGTATCGACCACATATTAGGTTTGCAAGCAGTACGCTATTCTCTGGAGAAAGATGAATATCTTCCATCAAATCAAAAAGAATTTATTGTTCGGTGTGTGGAATTCATATTATATCATAATTTCTTTTCTTTTCAAGAGGAATATTATCTCCAAATCAAGGGGACGGCCATGGGTACCAGGTTTGCTCCCTCCTATGCCAATCTCTTCATGGGCCTGTGGGAAGATCTATTTGTGTGGCCCAGGGAGAGATGGGGGGGCAGCTTGGTATACTATGGCCGGTATATCGATGACATCCTCATTATTTGGGGTGGAACAAAAGATTCCTTACTTAGTCTTATAGAAACATTTAATCGAAATGACATGGGACTCCAATTCACGTATGACATCAATTCCAATACCATTGCTTTTCTAGATCTTGAACTAAGTGGCATTCCTAACCAAAAAATTGTTAGCACTATTTTCAAAAAGGATGTCTCTAGAAATCAGTACTTAAGATCTGATAGCTGTCATTTTCCGAAATGGATTAAGAATATTCCGTTTGGACAGTATCATAGACTAAGAAGGAACTGCAGTAGTATAGCAGATTTTGAAGAAAAAAGTAAAGAACTCCAAACTCAACTCCTTGAAAGAGGACACAAAATGTCAGTTATTGAATCTGCACACAAAAGGGCCCTAGGAATGAATAGAGAAGAGATGTTGAGTAAGAAAAAACATTGTAAACATCAAAAAAGACCTCCGTCCATAGTAACTCAGTTTAATGGTGCATCCACAGTGATAAATAACATCATTCAAAAGCACTGGGGCATACTTTTACAAGACCCCCTTCTACAGAGCGTGCTTACAAAAAAAGCCAAAATTACATATAGAAAAGCTAGAAACCTACGAGGCCATATTGCCCCTAGTCGTCCCAAATCCAAAACAAAAACTGTGGAAAAAAGGGGCATTTTCAACTCTAAGGCCCCAGTGGGCAACTATAAATGCCTACATAATAGGTGCACAAACTGCAAATTTCTATCCAACAAAATAATGCATGTTCAAAGTTTTTCTACACAACGTATATATAACATCAAGTGCCTCATCACTTGCGACACTATTTTTGTTGTATACGTGGTCACATGTGGATGTGGCATACAGTATGTAGGGAGGACTACTAGGGCTCTACGTGATAGAGCACGGGAACATCGCTATAATATCAGTAGAAAATCTGTAGATCATTCAGTCCCTAGACACTTTAACTCATGCGAAAAAGGAGGGTTAAACAACTTTAAGGTCACTGGGTTAGAACACATTCCTCACTCTGCCTCCAATAGATTTTCCACTTTATGTAGAAGAGAGGCCTTTTGGATATATACGTTAGATACTTTATATCCAAGGGGTCTCAATGAAGAATTAGAAGTAAGTAACTTCTTATGCTATTGAGATAAGGAGGATCTATGGAGATCTCTTTAGTAGTGTATATTTCCTTTTATGCTTTTCTCTTTTATTCTTACTTTTGCTGTTGGATTACCTTGGATATGTTTTAAGTATCTATATGTGTTATCCCCATTAGGATGATGTGTTGTTTGTTTTAACAAATGTTTATGCACATTTGTTCCTATATATTTTAAAACAACAAATATATGTTGTTTACTGATATTTATTGATACGTATATATGATATTTCATGTTTTTTCTTAAATACAGCAGGTACACTCTAATAGTGTAATCATGCTGCGGCTCTTATTTTATGTTCATGCATTGTATGGTAGAATTGGTTTGACAGCTAGCGTTCCGGTTCCTATGACAACTACAGATTGAGGTTCAGTCAGAGCGAGGCGTGAATACTCCCGCCTAACATCTTCACCTCATTATGAGTTGCATAGCGGAACGGAGCGACGCTGCCTACCGCTCCTTTATATTCGGTATGTCCATACACTTTCTCTACATATGTAAATGGTTTTATAATTTGTTGTATCCCCTGATGAAGTAGCTTGTGACGCTACGAAACGCGTAGGGATTTTTCTGCACATTAAAGTGTTTTATTATTCAGTATATGACGATTATACTTTGATTCTTCCATTCCTTTCTGGCTGGGTCGGGCCGTTGAAGTACCGCATTATATACACATCCGGTGAGTGCGGTCTGATTAGCCAGTCTTTATCACTAACATCAAGCAGATATCTTCTTAGATGGAGTTGTTTCTGCTCTTTCTGGAAGGTCCCCTGTTGCAATGACCATCGCTATCGCGGTTTGATCCGGTTCTTCCTACACATCAGATTCAAGCACATCTTGTGAGGATCACGATCACAGCAGCCAGGTCGGGCTATCCTATGCATAGATCCCAGTGGTGATCCGGTGAGTCTGATCCTTGTTGGACATTATATTACCTTCATATTATTCTGGATCTGACTGGGAATGCTACTCGATAGAATAAGACTCCTGTATTAACGGACTGTTGTTTTTCTATTTTTTTGCCCTTAGAGATTTCTACTTTTATTTGTTTTGTATTTTTATGTGACCAATTTTAGATTAGAACTATATGTATTTTTTGAACACCCCCAGGAGTTGCGCTTGTTTCTCTATCTTTTTTTACTATAGGTGTCAACCAACCCAGCTTTTCATGATAGTCACATGAGCCTGCCATTATTTTTACATCTGACTTGAAGCAGGCCCCTTTATCTACACAAGAAGGAAGGGTGTATTATATGGGCAGTTTGGAAGGTGAGGGTGGTGTTGATGTATTTCAGTGACCCCTGTGTGAAAACATCCTTAGAGGTGGAACCTTAATTATCTGTAAAGATACTCACTCCCACTCCTTCTGCTTCTGTCCCTTCATTCTGAAAAGTTTTCTGCAGATCCCCGATTTGTTGCTGCAGCTCCTCTACACGATTATTATTCAATCTGATAAATAGTTATGAAATGGCATTCTTATTCATATGCATATAAAAATCCAACTGTTCTTAACATCATTGTGTTTTACAATGGCTACCAGCTTAGAGCAACTAAATTCTGACATTTGCTTTGTTACCAGTCACTTTCTCATGAGCGTTTTCTTACTTTCAATTCTGGACAGATTATGAGAGGACTCTTAGAATATGCTGTGTGGGTGTGTCAGCAATTGGTTGTAGCCAATCACTGCCTAGTAAGGGTGAAATACCCCCATCCCACACAGCATGTTCTTCATAATATGAACTCAGATCTTCAAATATAAAAATTTAAGGGAATTGTTAAGCACTGTAGCTAATTTTTTCCTCTTCTCGTTATTTCCAGTTATATATAAATACACATACATACACGCACACATTACTGTGCCAAAAATGCTGTGAAGTAAGAATGCTTTAAAAAATAAACATGTTAATAATTTATTTGTATCAATTAACAAAATGATAGTGATAGAACAGAACAAAAAATCTATATCAAATCAATATTTGGTGTGACCACCCTTTGCCTTCAAAAAAGCATCACTTGCACAGAGTCAGGCCTATAGTCAGGTGTATGATTAAACTATTATACCAAACAGTTACTAAAGATCATGAATTTAATATGTGGGTTGAAACAGAATCATTAACTGAAACAGAAACAGCTGTGTATGAGAAATAAAACTGGGTGAGGAACAAATTCAGCTAACAAGGTGAGGTTGCTGAGGACAGTTTAATATCAAAAGTCATACACCATGGCAAGACTGAGCACAGCAACAAGACACAATATAGTTATACTACATCAGCAAGGTCTCTTCCAGGCAGAAAGTTCAAGGCAGAAAAGGGTTTCAAGATGTGCTGTCCAAGCTCTTTTGAAGAAGCACAAAGAAACAGGCAATGTTGAAGACCGTAGATGCAGTGGTCAGCCAAGGAAACTTAGTGCAGCAGATGAAAGACACATTGTGCTTACAGGGATAGTAATACTTCGTTTTAACTTTATTTTATTTTGTAGGCATTAAAAAAACATGAAGAATGATATAAGTCTTATCTCTCAAACCTTTATGGTTTATGAGATATTCACAAGCAAAGTTTCCCCCTCCCGCCCCTTTTAACTACTGTAAACAATCTCTTCTCAGATGTGGAATGCAGTCCATAGACTGGACAGATAACAGAAGGGGACACTCTTTTTCCTATGAAAACAATGAAATCCCTGCCCCCCTTCACAAGCTTTTCAGGTTTTTCCCTTATCTTAATTGAAGATTGTCCCTCACTGCAGTCTACCTGGGCAGCTCCCTTCTGCCCTGGCTAAGAAGTGTTACATCAGTAAAAGGGGCAGGAGGGGGACACTTTGCTTGTGAATATCTCTTAAACCATAAAGGTTTGAGAGATAAGACTTATATCGTTCTTCATGTTTTTTTAATGCCTACAAAATAAAATAAAGATAAAACAAAGTATTACTATCCCTTTAATTCCATCAGCTTACAATTGTCAGAAAAACAGTGGGATCCTGGTACACCCATCTACTGTCTGGAGAAGTCTGGTCAGAAGTGGTCTTCATGGAAGACTTGCGGCCAAAAAGCCATACCTCCAACATAGAGACAAGGCCAAGTGATTCAATTCTGCATAAAAACACAGGAACTGGGGTGCAGAAAAATGGCAGCCGATGTTCTGGACTGAGGAGTCAAAATTTTAAATATGTGGCTGTAGCAGAAGGCAGTTTGTTTGCCGAAGGGATGGAGAGAAGTAAACAAATGCGTGTCTGCAGGAAAAAGTGAAGCATGAAGGAGGTTCCTTGCAAGATTTGGGCTACATTTTTGCAAATGGAGTTGAGATTTGGTCAGAATTAATGGTATCCTCAATGCTGAGAAGTACAGGCAGATACTTATCCATCATGCAATACCATCAGGGAGGAATCTGATTGGCCACAAATGTATTCTGCAGCATGACAATGACCCCAAACATACAGCCAAAGTCATTAAGAACTATCTTCAGTGTAAAGAAAAACAAGGAGTCCTGGAAGTGATGGTATGGTCCCACAGAGCCCAGATCTCAACATCGAGTCTGTCTGCTATTACATGGAGAGATAGTAAGGCTGCCTAAATCCACAAAAGAAATGTGGGTAGTTCTCCAAGATGTGTGGAACAACCTACCTGCCAAGTTCCTTAACGGTGTGCAAGTGTACCTAGGAGAATTAATGCAGTTTTGAAGGCAAAGGGTGGTCACACCAAATACTGATTTTATTTAGACTTTTCTTCTGTTCATTCACTATGCATTTTGTAAATTGTTGATACATATAAACTACTAACATGTCTAATTTTGAAAGCATTCTCACTTTACAGCATTTTTTCACATCTGCCTAAAACTTTTCCACTGTATATATATCTTCTTCATTTCTCCACTGTCAAATGACGATACAGTTTCCGGGGAGCCCTAGAATTCTTAACTTCGTGTAGGGGGGCACTGAACAATGTAATGTTGAGGCCAACTTCTATAAATATATTGTATATGTACAGATATATTGATGACATATATGGCGTAGGGGGAACCATGGCCCAGTTGGCTCTACCCTTTCTGCTGTTGGTGTTCATTAGTCACCTGTTTTCAGTTTCCAGCTCACTCATCTTGCGCTGCTTCTCATCCAGCTGTGCCTGTAGCTGTGCAATGTGCTCATTCTGAGACCCTTCCTGTTGTAAGCGCAGCATCTTGTTTTCATGCTGAAGTCTTATAAATACTTCCCTGTGACAAACACAACAAATGAATATCAATTAAGAAAAAACAAAAACAAAAATGAAGAACAAGGATTGCCTTTATCCCACACACGACAATCAAGCTGTGCCTATTTGGCTGCACTCTCAGGGAGCCAGCTGCACCATTACACATAAATATAGGCTTTTAAACCCTTCAGAACAAGAGGGGAGTTCAATTTCAACACTAATGCAAGCTGCTGTAATATGAAAGCTCAGGTTGAACAATTCACTAATATATGGATATAATCTGAGTTACCAAGCCTCTCTCTCTGCATTAAATTCACATCTTTGTCAAAAATTGGAATGGCCTCACAAAACTCCCATTCAAGTCAATAGATGTAGCATACCTAGTTATATCATGCTTAGTTATAAGGTCCAATAACTATGGATATATCTGTATATGTAAAAGTCCCCTCTAACTTGATTGACAGATGAAACTGCATGTACAAGCTGGGAGAAGCTATTTCCTTTACAGGCCTCACTTCCTGATCTAGATGCAATGTAATACTGATTCAAGACACAGCAAGAGGTGAGGAGTTCAAAGACTAATTGCTTGCCTGCTATAAAACATCACATGCAATATTACGTATCTTAAAGTCTATCAAGTTAAGTGATTGTTGCAAAACATTCTTTTAAATACCATATTATTTAGCAATGAGGATTCCCTAAAACTGTATGAAAACTTCCCTTTAATGAACTGAGAGAAAGGCAAAACACCATAATATTAACCCCTTGGGTGCTAAAATGCCTCCAATGCATTACTTTGCAATGTGTTGGAGAAGTCTCTAAAATCCAAGATGTTAAAATAATAATAGTATTTTAAACTACAAGTCCCAGGTGTTGCCAGATGAAAAGCCACACCATTTCTATCAGACAAACTCAATTTCTCATCCTCAGAATGTAGTGCAGTACATACAGCAGCTCAAACATCCTATTCATATGTTGGAATCATCACAACACGCGTTATCACCAAATGTAACCATTGAGGCTGATGTACTGAGAGGACCTGGAGCAATTCTGTGCCAAACCAACTGCATCATAGGGGACACATAAAAAGTCACAATATGTCCTTTAATCCCTTAATGATTGGCCGATTTGGCATAAAAAGCGGCCACTAACGATGAAGGAGCTTTATTTTTTCTTTCAGCGATTTGAATTCTGGGATGGCAGAGAAGCATGCAGCAGCATTGCCATACCAGAATTCCATGACGTGCCAGGACCATCAGCGGTCCTTAACCCATTAAGAACTACGTGATGTGCTATGACCGTCATGTGGTTTTTGCCTGAAGGAACGGTGACAGTCCTGGCATGTCACATACATTTTACTTACAGAACTCCTGCAAGAGCACTGTAAGTAAAAGTGGGGTCTGAAATTGACCTTTCCAAAACTGGAATGGTCTCTCTCAGACCCCACTCGGTGCGATGGTACACGTACTAGGGAGGCAGGGATCAAAGCAGTCCTTAAGGGAAGGTAACTTCCCTGAACTGCTGGACCTTAAGGGGTTAGGTGCCGGGACCTTCCTGACGGTCCTGGCACGTCAACGGTCCTTAAGGGGTAAAAAGTGGATTTTAGTATACTTGCCATTAAATACTTTTCTCCTAGTCCATGTAAAACACAGGAACCATGGGCTAAAGTTCCCTCCTGTTGGCAGACAGGCCTTAACTTATTTGAAGTGCCCTCTGAGGTAGAGATTACTCTCTTCCCTCTACTTTAACCCCACCTACTTCCAATTTCAATGTATAGCAAAGTAAAAAGAAAGAAGTGAGAGAAAAGAATGAAATCTCCTGAACATAGACCCCAAGAGGACCTCTCTGCCCAGGGACTCAAACCACAAGATTTTTTTCTCTGGGTGGGAGTCATGTGTCCCACATGGACAAAGAGAAAAGGATTTAATGGCAAGTACACAAAAATACTCTTTTCTTAGTCATCCAATGTGAAACACATGAACCACGGGCATATAACAAAGCTATCTACCAAGATTCCTGGGAGGAAAAAAAGAGAAAAAAACCCTTTAGTACACAAAACAATTGAAAAAGAAAAAGAACCAACAGGGTTCAGAACTCTGCATAAAGAAAGAAAAGAAGAGTCCTGAAGCACCTTCTGGCAAAAACTGGCCTCAGCCAAAGCCAGAACATTGACAAGGTAGTGTTTAGTGAAGGTGTGCAGGGATGACCATGACCCCGCCAAACACAGTGTCGAACCAATTATGTTGAAGGTATCCAAAGGGTTGAAACAAGAGAACTAATCAGGTTGGATATCTTCACATAAATAGATAAATGACAATATTAAATAATTTTGAGAACTTTACACTATATTAGGTATTGACACGCTACTTCACAGTAAAGAATTGATTTAAATAATCAATCACGCATATTTGTGCAAAAATATATATAATTTATTAAATACAATATATTATATATAAAGTGTAAACAACAATGATATAAATGAGTGATGAGCAATTACAATAGATAGTAACTCAAACCACAATTATCACCATTAGGATTACCTGCAATTAAAGGGTTAACCACACATAGGTATATTCAGAGGTATTAGATAACAATAATTGCACTCAGCAGCATAGAAAAGGATAATTTATCCTTACAATTAATAAAATATAGTTGGCAGCACGGTATACGAATACCTTCTGCCCCAGAAACTGTATAAACTATGCTAATTGAGGTTTAAGGTGTATTGTCAGATGAGTCAACTTTAATATGAAGCCAGGTCCTCTGATAATTTTCCTTGTACCATATGCAATAGTCAAATTTTAGAAAAACTAACTGGAATAAAAATTCCAGCTAGAGATCTCTATAATTTAATAATCTACTTATTTCAAATATTGTATACCTTCTGAATGCAACATATAAATTGCATTTAATATAGTCAATAATAGATTATGCCAAGAATATACTCAGAATCAATCTAATAATATATGTATAGACAGTATACTAAACTTCATGCAACATATATCATAAACATGACCATAGCAATCCTATGTAAAACCTGTATGGTACTTTAAGGGTTAATCCATTTAGAAATATATGATGCCATACCCAAGATGGCTACTTCTTTTGTTTAGTGAGATATTTAAAAACTTTTCACTGTACCACAAATAGGACTTAAGTACCCACCAAATAGATGAGATGATAGAGGCAACTGAGGTAATCAATATTTTTCCCCCAAAATAGATGAGACAATAGAGGTGACTGAAGAAACCAGTCTTTTTCTGCAGTGGAGGGCCACAGAATTGGAGTGGGGGCCACAGTGCAAGAAGGATATAAGGTACCAGAGAACTCTCTAGGAAGCTCAGTCTGGAATGAGGAAAAATGGTTTAAAGCTGAATCTTTAGCTTTGGGTTTACCCATTTGCAGGATCTGACATGTCCAAAAAAACCTAAAGTAGGACAAAATAGCCCAAAGTAGCAGGAATGCAAGATAAAAGTACTTACAGTAATATAAAAAAAGTACTTATCTGACTACAAAAGGTTAAATTGCAGAAAGAAAGGAGGGACCAGCCATGTAATATGAAACCAAGATGACTGCAAAAAAATAATTTCTATCCATCCCAGAAAGCCTGGGAAACAGGGGTTTATGGGGGTTGTAGTTTTTATGACATAAGCTAAGCAAGCATAGCTCTTTCAAACTCAGAGTACAGTCCCCAGGATGACCATTCAAAAGAATTGATCATCCAGTTCAATAGTAGCCCACTCTGATCCCCAGGAAGCAAACGGGGGCGGAGATACATCCCAGAGAAGAATCATGTGAGACAAAGATGGTCAACACGCGGGCACCTGGTTCTTAAAGAGGCTGTGTCAAATTTTAAAGAGTACTTAAAGAATAATAAAATTATGTTGAAAACAGAAGAATCTAGTAAAACTGAGGAAAAACTGAAGGGAAGACATCTACTCACAAGAGAGGAGAGAAGTCCCAAAAATAGGTAGAAACAGAATAAGGAACAGAAAGGGTTAAGGAACCCTTACAGTGAATGCAGCCCCCTTTGATAAACACTCAATACAGGCAAAACACCACAAAAAATAACAGGGACATAAGAACAGGACCATGGCACTTAAGAGGTTAACTCGCCCGTCTTCAGACTCCTATTATATAACATGTAGAGCTACAGAGGTAGAAACTTCCACAGGCCCTAAAGTACACCTGTGAACTGAAAAACCATGATCAAGGAAGCCAGTGAATGGGAACCTGCCTAATGGATTATTATACAGCCCCATATTACTAAGAATAAGAATGCGTCCTTTCATGAGGTAGATTGTTTGAAATTGGAAGTAATAGGGGCTAAAGTAGAGGGAACAGGGGAGTCTCCACCTCTCCTGCCATCCATGAAGACTTTACCCCATGGTTGCTATGTTCCACATTGGACGACATAAAAATTAGGCTTTTAACCGGTTGAATGCTAGAGGTCTCAAACCCACTGCAAATCAAAGTCCTCCCTAGCATTCAAGGGGTTAAAAGCACCATTCCGAATCAATGGGAATATTTAATTTGATTCCTACGGAGCAGTTGGTTGTGCACAGAATTCTTAACTTTTCTATTACACCAGCACGAGTATGTGAAGGGTTGGACCACCTTCATGTTTTTTTGAATGATACACTTTTATTTACCTATATTCCACAGGCAAAAGTTCAGCAGCAAGATTATCATAGCTTTTCCCACCAGAATCACCTATAAGGGATGTATAGAAAAAGCAGATTATTTTTATTATAATGAGTAAAGTGAAAGCAGTATACCACAGTACTAGCTACTACTAATACAGTGATATATTGTAATGTAATCCTGAGAGAAGTCAAACTATTACGCTGTAATTTGTTAAAATAAGGTTTTTAAGTGAAAAAATACATTTTTTTTCCTGCAGAGTAATACAAGGCCACCCCCAGTGAACTGAGACACTTCAATGAAAAATTATTACAGATCAAGGTAGACCACAAAATGCATTTTTCTAATGCTATCTTTGAAGAGTTTTCCAATAATTTTGACTGTAACATAGGCATCCAAATGGGGATGTTTATAAAACTTCATTTTGTTAAAAACAAACTAGTTTGTGCTAAAGTAACTTTTGAGTGAAGTATCTCACATTAGTGGTGAATATTATGTTAGGACAAAAACACACACACACACACACACACACACACATATATTATATATATATATATATATATATATATATATATATATATATATTTTTTTTTTTTTTTTCGTAATAAATTATTACCCCTCTTTTAACCCTTAGAGTTCTTGAAAAAAAAAAAAAAAAAAAAAACAATAAACAATGAAACGTGAAGCAATGCATTGAGACACCTCTAGAATCAAACTGATAAAGGTCTCCTCAGCCTGGGAATGAGTTAAATCAGAGGTGAGCAAAATACGACCTGAGGGACAATTTTGCCTGGCTTACAGGTCTATCTGGCTGTACAAATCCAGGAATACTGATAGAAAATAAAATATCATTTCAGGCTTACTCTGCAAAGGAAGAGTGTTCTATTTTATTAAAAACAATAATACTGATACAATGTACCACTCTCCCAGAGAAGAGAGGCCCAGAATTGATAAATTCACTGTGCAACAGTGAACGTATCAATTCATAGTGTATGTAGTGTATATAGTATATAATTAAAAATCCTAAGTAATATTAAAAATAAAACTAATGAAACAAGATTATGAGCCTCATGTTTCCTCTCTATGCTGTGAACAGTGAAGTATGATTTACCAGACTGATTAAGATGATCTTGCTGCATTAACGAACATCTCAGTTCTTCGTTCGTCTCTTTCATGGTAGCACATTGAACTAGAAGCCTCTAAAAAAAAAAAAAAATTGCAGGATTAAATATAGACATGTACATATTTCAGGATTGCTAACATCACCAGTTTATGAAGTGATGAGATCCTGTGATGCTATAAACATTTTAAAATTCTAACAAACATAAACAAGGAAAGCACTGCAATGCCACTAATATAACTGGGAACTCTGAATTTCCCCCGAGACGCCTCTTTTTACTAAAAGTAGACATAACTATCATTTTTTTAGATTAAATTGAGATTGTCTCTCTCTCTCGTTCAAGTATGTCCTGGACTCCTTTTATCTACCTCAGAAGGGTGAAAGGCTGAGCTGCCCTTGCTGGGACTAGAACCTGCGACCTTGCAGCTGGAATAGATTCTACAGCTGGTGCAGTAACCAACTGAGCCATTCACAAATGAAAAAAGAAAACTCACAGCCACTGCCAAGACTTATATATTTAAACTGCACTTTGCAGCCCTGGTCTATTTAGCTAATAATCTAAAGTCCATATTCATATCACACCTCCATAAACATGTTTGTATAATAACGGAAATACACATTCTCTGTGCATATGGAAGTTTAATACCCATGGGAGGAGACAAAGCACTGCTTGCTAAATAGGACTAACCATTCCAGCATGCACTGCATGAGTCTTTATTAAAAGGTAAAGATACACAAAGATTGTACTGTTGGAGGGTATGCCAGAAGCCTTATTCATCAAGAAAAAGAGGTGCAATTCTAGGACAAACCAACTACACAAGAGAGAGATATGGGGAGAGAGAGAGAGAGAGAGAGAGGGAGAAAGGGAGAGATGGAGAGGGAAGGAGGAGGGGCAGAGAGAGATAGAGTGCATGTGTTTAAATGGGGCTTTTAGCCCCTGGAGTACAAGACAGGTTTTCAAACACATTTGTCCACAATGCAGTGGAGAGCTCTCTAGGATGGAAATGATTAAAAGTTCAATTTAAATCAATGGGGATTTTCACAACCCCTCCCACCCCCCTTTTGTGCAGCTGGTTTGCTCCAGAATTGCATCTTTTTAGCCACGGCATGATGAACAAGGCCATGTGTTCAAAAGAACAGTGGAGAAATTCTGGGACAAAACAGCATGATTTCGGGGGTAAGGAAATATCCAGAGGGATTACCTCTTTTTCCTTTAGCAGAGCATCCTGCTTCTCTTGAAGTCTCTTCATATCATACGCCAGAGTATCAGCTCGCTTGGACTCCAAAGAAAGTTTGCTATGAAGATCTTGAACCTTTAAAAACAATGAAAAAGTCCATGAACAATTTACTAACAGTTTAAAATAAAACAAATAAAACCAGAAAAGTTAAATCCTAGTAACCTGTTGGATCTAAAGAAGTTTCGGGAGCGCTGCACAACTAGTAAATAAACATACTAATTTAGTTGATGAGACTGAAAAAAAGACACGCATCCATCAAGTCCAGGCCATGCTAAATTACCCATTGATACAGAAGAAGAGTAAAGAAAAAAACACTGAAGCTGTTTCAATCTGAGCCCCAAGTGGGTAAAAAAAAATTAGTTCCCTGGATCAACATCCTATCTGCTTTGAAGCCAACTATCATGATCCTCAATATTTTTCTGAGCTAGAAAGGTATCCATTACTTTTGAAAGCAACTAAATTTTACGCAAGTACAGCATCCCAAGGTATATATTTCCATAACTTTACTGCCCTTACTGTAAAAAACACTGCCTTTGTTTTATTTGAATGTTCCTTTCTTCCATGGTTTAGGTTTTTGGGGGCCCTAATCAAAAAAACTAACATAGGGCCCCTCTTTATTCCTGTGATGGTATTTCTAATAAGACATTGCCATCTGATTTAATCACATGCGGCAGCACTACTGTATAAGCACTGCGAGGCCCACTGACCTCACTGTAGCACCACCACTGCTTTCTTCTATTGTAAATTTTTTTGTCCAGCCCTCTGAGTAAATAATAGGATTTTACCTGTTAAATCCTTTTCTCTTAGTCCATACGGAACACAGATACCATGGGGTTGAATTCTTCTTTGGAGGGCAGATCACATTCAAAAAAGACAAGGTCTTGTGGGTGGAGACTCCTAGCTCTCTCTCCAGCTCAGCCCCCCCACCAGTTATGATGTGAGCACACCATACCAATGAGGGACAGCATGATAAAAAGACCCTAGAAGGACACCCACAATCAGAAAGGTGAGACCCAAGAGAGGTCCCTTTCTGTGGGTGGGAGACCTGTGTTCCATATGGAGAAATTGATTTAACAGGTAAGACTAAAATACTATTTTCTTTATCGTCCAATATGGAACACAGGTGCCATGGGGATATACCAACAGTAGGCTCCCAGAGGTGGGAAGAAGGAGAAAGAACCTGTCCCCATGATACCGGAATATCCCTAGAACTATCAGAACCAGAAAAGACCAAACCAAATTAAGTGTCATTGGACACGAAAAAAGTTGCACAGCACATATGAGCCAACCGGGCTCAAACAGCTGAACAACAGTAAGGCACGGGGAAAGACAGATGCTTAGACAGGCAGAACTGCCTGAAGGACCGTCCTGCCAAAGCTGGCTTCAGCCGAGACAAGAACATCCACACAATAATGCTTAGCAAATGTATGCAAAGAGGACCAAGTTGCAGCCTTGCACAATTGCTCCACTGAGACCTGATTCTTATAGGCCCAGGAGGCCCCAACAGACCTAGTGGAATTTGCTCTAACTCAAAGGGAACAGGTTTCTTCTACAGTTTGTACACCCTAGGAATGGTAAAATTGATCCAAGAGGCAACAGAGACATTGGAAACAGCCTGACCTGCCCTGGGAACCTCAAAAATGGCAAACAAGGAATCTGTCTTATGAAAAGACTCTGTGCAGTGCACACAAAACTTAAGGCATTGAACCACATCCAACAAGTGGAGATCCCTTTCCTTGTCAGGCTTGCGGTCAGGACAAAAAGAAGGCACAGCAATCTTCCTGAGAGGACTGAAGAACAGCCTTGTCCTTGTGAAAAACCCAGGAAAGGAGGCTTGCAAGACAAAGCCTTCAACTCAGCAACCCTGTGGACTAAGACCACAGCCAGAAGAAAAGCCATCTTCCAAGTCAATAGACACAAAGGAATGGTTGCAAGGGACTCAAAGGGAGGCCGCTGCAAAACACCCAGAGCCAAATTAAGGTCCCACGGAGGTGTGGGAGCCTTCCAGGCAGTGAAGGCATGAGTGGCTCCCTAAATGAACACCTTGACATCAGGAAAAGTGGCCTCTGGAAAAACTCAGAAAGAGCAGAAATCTGAACCTTCAAGGAACTCAAGCTGAAACTCTTATTCACACCATACTGGAGAAAAGAGAGCACCACCAGAAGGTCAAAGTCCTGTGAATGAAAAATGGACCAAACCCTATTATAGGCCTTTGAGGAAACGAGTTTCCTAGCCTGGATCATAGTAGAAATTAACTCAGGGGAGAAACCCTTTCTTTTCAAGATGTAGGCTTCAACAGCCATGCCAAAATATTACAAAGGAAAGGAGACTATAAATTTATACCAAAAAACAGTTTAAATCTATGCTGATATTCAAACCTTGGGGATTGAGTGTTTTCAACCTATGTATCCACTCTGTCTCCTTTTTGGATACTTTTATAACAACATCTTCTCCTTGCCAATTTTTATTTACTTGATCAATACCTATACATTGTAATCCCGTGGGATCTTTATTATGTTTCTTTAAAAAGTGTTCTGAGACACTATGGGTCTCCAGACCACGTTTTATATTTCTCACATGTTCTGCCAATCTAATATGTAGGCATCTAGTTGTCCGTCCTACATATTGTAGTCCACACGGACATTCAAGTAAATAAACTACATTTTTACTCTTACACATTATAAACTTTTTAATATCATATATTTTCCCAGTTTGATTAGATTTAAATTGTTGTGTATTAAGAGACTCATTCTTATTTGTCCTGCATGCAACACATCTATTGCATCTATAAAATCCTTTAAAACCCTGTCTAAAAAAAAGTTTATAATGTGTAAGAGTAAAAATGTAGTTTATTTACTTGAATGTCCGTGTGGACTACAATATGTAGGACGGACAACTAGATGCCTACATATTAGATTGGCAGAACATGTGAGAAATATAAAACGTGGTCTGGAGACCCATAGTGTCTCAGAACACTTTTTAAAGAAACATAATAAAGATCCCACGGGATTACAATGTATAGGTATTGATCAAGTAAATAAAAATTGGCGAGGAGAAGATGTTGTTATAAAAGTATCCAAAAAGGAGACGGAGTGGATACATAGGTTGAAAACACTCAATCCCCAAGGTTTGAATATCAGCATAGATTTAAACTGTTTTTTGGTATAAATTTATAGTCTCCTTTCCTTTGTAATGTTTTGACTCAAGAAGTGTATGCGGACAACTTATTATTGATTTTAATAATGGGATTTAAGTTAAGTATTAGTTTTCATAATGTGTGTTAAAGTGTTAATTGAATTGATGATAAAGTTGTGTAATTTGAATGTATTGGAATGCCTTGCGGTTATGACGTCAAGAACAAATTCTTTATAAACGCTGTAAACGATTATAATCGATTGATTTCCCCTGAAGAAGTGGTTTAGCACGAAACGCGTTGGGCGGTTTAAGTGGGTGTCCCCCGTTAGATCGAACACGGTTCTGGTTGGTAGACGTTCTGTAGCGGCCGCATGAACGGACCAGCTAATATGGGATATGTGATGATTTGATAGAGTCTCACGCCCTTTAAGTGAACGGTGTTTGATTTGGGAAGGCACTACACTTATCCAAGTACAAATTGGAGTTAAATTATTTTATTTTGTCTGGTATTTTGTATTTTTATATATTAATAAATTTTAGATTTTAAAGTATATAATGGAGCCAGTATTCCTCTTGATATTGGAGGTATAACCCTGAATTACGGAGTGAGGAGAACCTGAGTGGAATGACCAGACACGGAGGATTATACTATTCCGAAGTGTGAGTGGATTGTTTCTCTTTTTACATCTGAGGAGAATACATAATTGATACATTGTATTTCTTTACCAATATATTGCGAGGTCTTTAAGAATCCAATACAAATTGGAAATATACTCTGTGGAGGTATCGAGTTCGGTTGGTGGGATTAACAAGTGGAAGAAAAGAAAACCTGAAATATATTGAATGGTGCTTAAGTGGATTCTCCGAAAGTGTGAAATGACTTCAACTTAAATGTGAGTGGATATATATTTTACTAAGTTGAAAGATTGATAATTGATTAAAATATTGTTTTCCTTCCACAGATAACCTTGCAGCAGAAGATCTGGACGAGAGGGAAGCGGAAAGGGCTCCGCCACAGACAGGGCCAGAAGGTCCGGATACCAGGACTGACGAGGCCAATTCGGAGCGATCAAGATGACCGGACAACGCTCCACCTTCAACTTCTGAATTACCCTGATCAACATTGGAAGGGGAGAAAAGATGTAGGCTAGGGAGATGAGACGCTGGGATGGAATCAAGTCCGACTTGTCCAAGTTCACAATCCACCTGTGATGAGTGAGGGCTTGAATGCAGATCTGGACCTGCTGATGAGGAAGATCCGCAGACGCCACCTTTAAAAGCAAGTCGTCCATGTACAGAGTCACTCTGATGCCATCCCGATGGAGGACGTATATCAATGCTCCCAGAACCCGTTGGAAAACCTGGTGAGCAGTTGTCAGACCAAATGGAAGAGCTGAAAACTGAAAATGACCTCTGGCGCAGGCAAACCTCAGATACTGCCTGCTCTCTAGATGAACAGGAATGTGCAGATATGCATCCTGAAGATCCAGAGAAGCAAGAAACTCCCCTGAAGACATGGCCACGATCACAGTGCGCAGAGATTCCTGTCGATAGTGAGTCTTCACCACAAAGGAATTGAGATCCTTGAGATCCAAGATAGGACGACCGCCGCCGTCCTTCTTGGTCACTACAAAAAGGTTGGAGTAAAACCCCGAACCTATGTCCGAAGGAGGCACAGGCTCCAGGACGTCTTTGTCCAAGAGAGCCTGAATAGCATCATCGAACAGACGCCGTCTCTCGGCATCCTGCGGAGAACGAGTGAGATGAAAACGAAAAGGAGGAAGCGAAAAGAAAGGGATCTTGTATCCCTCCGACACCACCTGTAAAACCCATGGGTCATTCACGGAATCCTTCCATACCCTGCGAAAGAGGTGGAGACGTCCACCCACAGCGGGGTGTGGATCCGGGTTCGGCGAGTCATGCCGAAGCAGTCTTGGAAGTCTTGGGCTTGGAGGCAACCTTGGGCTTCCAGGACTGTTTGGGCTTGGAGGAGGGACGCAGATCAGACGGAACCGTCTTGTTCGTCGAACGTGTCTCAGTTTGAAATGAACGAAAGGACCGGTAGCGCTTAGCCGGCAACTTTTTCTTAAAGACCAAGGGCAGAAGAGTACTCTTACCCCCAGTAGCCTCGCTAATTAGTTCCTTGAGCTCAGAACCAAACAAGGAAGTACCGTGAAAAGACAAAGAAAGCAAAACTTTCTTGGACGCAGTGTCAGCAGACCAAATCTTAACCCAAAGAGCACGCCTGGCCACCACAGAGGAGGTGGAGGCCCTCGCCATCATGCGGACAGCATCAAAGGCAGCATCAGAAACATAGTTCTGAGCCTCAGAGATATTAGCAAGCAAACGCAACTGCTCTGACACTGGCGCATCCTGACGGACCGCCATGGTGAGTTGCTCAGTCCAGACAGCAATGGCCTGGTTAACCCACGCCACAGCAAAAGTCGGTTGCATAGCAGTGCCAATAGAGGCAAAAACAGACTTGAGGCAAACCTCCAACTTTTTGTCAGTCCAATCCTGTAAAGCAGAAGCATCAGATACAGGTAAAGCAGTCGATTTAGACAGTCTAGAAACAGGAGCATCCACCTTGGGAGGATGAACCCATTTAGCCAGTTCAGCCTCAGAAAAGGGATAAAGTTTAGCAAACTTTTTTGAGACTGAAGAGGACTTGTCAGGATTTTTCCAAGCATCAGAAACCAAACGGTCAAGGGTAGGGTTAGGAGGAAAACAAGTAACAGCTTTAGCCGGTTTCTGAAAAACATCAGTTGGGTCAGAGGGAACCTCTTGACTCAAGGAAAGGTTGAGAGTGGTCAGAACAGCTCTAATTAAACCTTCAGCAGAGAGTTCAGGGTCACATTCAAAAGGGTCTCCAACAGATCTAGAAGACTCAATAACTATACCATCCTCAACATCAGAATCCTGCAACAATTCTTCCTCAGAAGAATCAGACACATCAGGTGCTCCCTGTGGTTTAGGCAGGGAGGTCCTGATAGTAGAGGGAGCCTGCCATAACTGCAGTGCCCCCTGTACCTGAGAGGGAAAAAGTTGAAGAGTGTACCTGAGGTCCCTAGTTGCAGCCTTAAACTCTTTAACCCAAGCTGGCTCTATAGCATGGCTGGAAGGCCCTGGGTTGCTGTCAGGACCTTCTGAGCATGCTGGGCATAAATGACCAGATAATTCCCTAGGCAGCCCTGAATGACAGGAGGAGCAATATGCAATGGGGGATATTGATACCCCAGCCTCCTTAGTCTTAGGTCTAGTCCCAAGATTCGCCCCAGAAACATTAAAGCTACACTAATCTGGCAAGCGAAGGGTTAATCAACGGAGGAGAGGGAGAGAGTCCGGTCCCTGCGTAGTATACTCGATGAGAAGAACTCACAAAATGGCTGCCGCGACGGGAGCCAATAGAAAAAGAGGCGCAAAACAATCGCTCATGGGAAACGTAGTTTTTCTCAAAAAGTACCCCAAAGCAGTGCCCGAAGCCCCCCAACACACTTGAACATGAAACCAGATGAAAGAGCAAGGGAAGTCAAACAAAATGAGCCCACTCTGAAGTCGCTATGTGAAGCGGTTCCAGAGATACGTCCCACACATTGTAAGCCCATAGAGAGTAAAGGAGCAATGGCGCCTATGTGGTAAAAGCGCGCCTTAAAGGCGCGGAACATAAAAAATAAAGAACATTAACCACAATAATAAAAAGGGTAAAAACATATAGTAAACATATGTACATGATGAGCAAACACTGACCCATAAAGAAAGTGTAACAAAACCCTTAAGAAACCAGTCAAACCAGCAGACAAAGGGTTAAAATGCCACAAAGACTGCTCCAAAACTCACAGACATACACATATAGCAAGTATATACAAATACATAAACACCCAATGAGTGCCGGAGTGCGCAATGAGAACTCCCAAATACAAGCTCAGCTAAGGGACACTGTGGGACAAGTGGACCTTCAGCACTCAAAGGGTGGCTCACCTTTCTGCAGGACTTCTGTCTTCAGCTCACCATGCAAATAAAGGATTACCTCAGTGGGTAATCCCCCAGGGAAGTACTTGAAACCAAGATGTTCCCCCATCAGGGCATAAGGTCCACCAAAAATCCCTGGACACTGAACTAGCCACTTTGGAGAGGGCATTTGTCAGTCATGGTAACCCGCCTAATGGTGGTATTCCATATTTGACAGAAAACAATAAAGAAACTAAAACTGATGAGAGATGTTCTCCACCTGGTGTGTACACACCCAGGAACAAATCATTCTGGTGTTAGCTGACTGGGATGCAGCTGAGGAGGGAGGGGAGGCTCCGCCCCCTGCATACATTTGGAGAAATGTTCCTGCCTACTTAAAGGGGCGGATCGCCTCCCAGAGTTACAAGTAACCTGTATTGGATGACAGTGAAAAATGAATTAGCCATTCCAAAGGAAGCAAGCTGCCAGTAATGGAGTTTATGGGGACTCTCCTCACAAAGCGAGGGCCCCCAGAACTTTAGAGAGAGAGAGCGAGAAAGAATAAAAAATCTTAATTTAGTAGAATTCCATCTGGACAAGAGAAACCCTGGACCTCCTTGAAGGACACTCTTAAAAAACTGAAGGCAGTTAGGCAGTTGGAGGGGTTAGCAGCTAGGAAGTGGGAGGAGTTTTTATTAGAGTGCCCTGTGTCTATAGGCACGCTGCTTAAACCCATGGTCCCTGCATTCCTCAATGACGCTAAAGAAAAACAAAATGTTTGCTGCTTTATGGACTCAAATACAAGTGCCTATCAAATCTGCTCATAGACATAAGTCATGTAGCAATGAGGTGGCTGAATCTAGGGGCCGACATGTATTATGTGGTGATGCAAGAAGCACTTATGTACAGAGATGGCACAAAATACTATACCACAGATGCTTCTGTATATCAATCACTTGGAAGCTAAAGACATTTCCGATGCATTACAAAGCGATGCATTGGACATCTCTCCAACATCAAAGGGTTTAACTATCTGAATGACAGAGAGGTATCCAACATATTGCTTTGCAATGCATTAGATACCTCTCTGGAACTCAGAGAGTTAAGTGTCATATTTTACTTGGGATCTGGAGATCAGATTGAACATTATATTGTGTCAAATTTATTTCTGCTGCAAATATTAGGGTAGAATGTACCCATGCGATTCCTTTCTACAACACATGCTGGAACAGATTTCTCAGTCATACACCTACTTAACTTCAATTTACTGTGCTACTTATGTTAAGAATTCTCCCCTTAACTTGGCTCAAACCAAAGGGAGTGCAGTGGGGAAATGTATGTACATCTCAAGGTGTTGTTTTCCTGTGGGCCCAGTTTAACCTCATGTATTAAACAAAGTTCAGAGGAAATTGCCATTAGATTACTGTATTTTCCTCCACATGCTACTGGGGAGGCATTCGCTGTACATCACATACCACAGAGAACAGGCGCAGATGTTGGTGACCATTCTCCCGCATTATGTTAATGTTTCTGTCTCCCCCATTATGTTAATGTTTTTCTCTCCATCTTGTAGCCAAGGCATTCACAAAGTAGTTAGTATAATTTGTATTCCAGACTCCCAGTTCCTGGATCGTCCTTCACTCCATAGTCTTACCTGCCTTTTGTAGGTTTCTAGCTGTGCCCGTGCAGCATTTGCCTTCTTTAATTCATCTTCCAAGCTTACTGTATTGTGCATGTACATCAAATTTGTATCCTCTAGTGATTTCACTTGTCTGCGCAGGTCAGCCAGATCCTCTAACTTCTTGCGGTACACCTCCATAGTGGATTCAAGCTTTGATGCTTTATCTGCTGACGCTCTGTAGCAAAAGAGATGCAAACTATTCAGCACTGCAATACAAATAACAATTTCTGTCAACAAAGGCCATAGTTACAAAACCTCAAAATTAGTAGTGTGGCTAACTTTAAAATTGTTCTTGCAGAAATGGCCTTGACAAAACCTCTTATTTATTTTCAGTAAATGGGAGACCTGATATGAATGGGGAAACATGGATAAAATGTAGAGTTTTACAAGCATGCTGAATCTGTACGATTTTCCACAGAATATAAATGTTTTGTACATACAAATGAGGCTAGCAATCCAAAAAGACACATCTTGCTATGAACCTAAACTTCTTTGAAAATAGAGGTAAAGAATAAAAAATGCTCACCTCTCTATCACACATAAGAGCCCTATGTTCAAAATTATGTTGAGGATTTTTTTTCCTGAAAACATTTCTTCATAAAATGTGCTTTTAAAAATGTTTTCACAAGTATTTTAGTCAAAAACAGGATTTAATTTAGACTGCTGTGAGCGAGTTAGGCCTAACTTTGAAGGCAGGTGAACACACTACATCCCCTTAGAACTCAAAACTTAACCCTCTGAATGCCAGATGGCTGCACAACACAATAATTTGCATTGCACTGTGCACCCCTCTGGCATTCAAATTTAAAAAGATAGTAATGGTTAAACTATTTTTTTCTCTCTCATTTCACTGTAAAGTATTAACGAGTGTGATTCAAAGACAAGAATAAGTTTCAAAACAGTTAGGGAAAGAACTCCTCTGCGTAAAAGTTAACCCCTTAAACGTTAACATACAGTATCAAGTAGCTATAAAGTAGCAGTAGGTTATACTCCCTTCATGACAATGTGGGTCATATGTATTAAAGGGATAGTAATGGTTAAATTTATGTTTCTTTCATATTGTAGACATTAAAAAAAATATTAACAACAATATAAGTCTTATCTCTCAAACCTTTATGGTTTGAGAGATATACCGTGCTAATGTTACCTCCTCCTTACTTCCTGGCTGTTTGAGAGAAGTCAGTGCTCTAGCAGACAGCTGCAAAATCAGGTAATTTTTACCGGACGGAGGCTCTTCAGCAGAGCCGAGATTGCGCTATTTCAAAATAAATAGTTCATTGGAACTGTCTACAAAGTGTGCTTGCAACCAGGCACACTTTAAAGACCATTCCAATTAAGTATTTATTTCGAAATAGTGCGATTTTGGCTCTATTGAAAAGTCTTCATCCTGTCAAATGACATTAGGTGTCAGCTAGAGGGCTGACTTCTCTCAAACAGCCAGGAAGAGGTAACTTTAGCACTGTATATCTCTCAAACCATAAAGGTTTGAGAGATAAGACTTACATCACTGTTAATACTTTTTTAACACCTACAATATGAAAGAAACATAAAATTAACCATTACTATCCCTTTAAGGTAAATGCAGGGTAATTGGGGTGCAGAACTGCACTGTGTGTAGCAACAACTTATCTAAATGGGTCTGTAAAACCCTTGGATGTAAGAAATCTGCAATGCACTGTGAAGCTCGCAATGAGTTAATAGCAATCTATGGTGACCATTTTTTACCCTGCAATGTGTTGTGCAACCCCCTGGTCCTTAAAGGTTTGCAGGGCAGAAATACAATGATTACTTCAGCTTATTGGCAACGTCTACCTTAGAACTTCTATTTCATCTTTCAGAGCCCTGGATTCTTCAGCCAGACTGGACAGTTCATCGTTTCGGTTTTGTGTTTCTATCAGCTGCTTTTCCAGTTCCTCACAGTGAACTCGGTAATCATCCTTTGCAGCTTCAAGCCTGTAAACAAAAGGACTTATTTATTTCTTCCTTTTTCTGAATGTTTAATAACATTTAAAGAAACAGTAGACCCTCAGAATAATATGGCCTAACCTAACAAATATGTAGCCCTGACTACCACTATTCAAATATTATTGTATACCTTGGCACACTATCTGTATAAGACATGAAACTGCTGTCAGTTTCACGGTTTGATCACAAGGGTATGATGATCATTTTTGCTATCTGTTGCCCAAAATGATCTTTTGAGTATTGTGTCATGAGGTAAGGCCTGTTATTAGTGGATGGCTTTACCACATCTATTCACAGTATGCATGCAATAAATTATTATGTTTTTATTCATTTCTTTATTAATTTCTTGTATGCCATGGGTTTTCTGTTCGCTACTGGATTACTCAAAAGTACTTTCCTAGTTCCTCAGCTGATCCCACTCAGATTCTTGCAAATGAAAAAGAGATTCTTCTCCTGACCCAGGAGAGGATCTTTCTTATTGATTTGTAGCTGGTAATATGGCTTCCGAGCAGGGATAAACTTCTACTCAAATCCAATATTACTACTGGGCATGTGCAAAGACAAAATACCGTCTTTGTGCATTCCTATCAATAAAACTGGGTTTGAGCAAGGAGGAAGTTTGTCACTTTTCAAACCCCATATTACCAGTCTCCATTCAAGAGAAACGTTTCACCTGAAAGAACAGGTGAGCAACTTGATAAATATTTACATTTGGACAATGACACCAGCACAGCGACAGTCAGGGCAACATGTCCTTTAGATTTATCCATATTATACTGAGGGTTTAAAAGGGAAATGAATACCTAAAAGATCTTCTGTAGAGAGAGCTGTGCTCCTGGTCTACAGAGCCTCTGTTTGCTTCCTTTTGTTTTTGCAGCTAGTAATAAGTGACCAAAATGAAGGTAGCTGTTTCATTACTTTAGATTGTTATTCATAGGTTATTTAAGAAACAACCTATCTGAATATTTGTCAGTTTACAGAAATTACTGCACTGATACTTCCGAGACACATAGCAAGCATGTTTAAACAAAGCAGGTTCCAGTGGCCCTATAAAAATCATAACTAACATTTCCTGCTGAGAACTAAAATAGTGATAGCACTGCTCTTAGATGCTTCATTAATAAAATATTACAATTTGATAACAAAAAAAAAAAAGTTCTGTAGCCAGGTCACCAAGTGATGCTGTGGTCACAGCTATCAGCCGACTGCTAAAGCAACAATCAGTGGCTTGGCCATTTAAAAATAAATAAATATCAGTCTACTAGGAAAATGCAAGTATGAGTCATTATAGCTTTTTACTCTGGATCAAATGTCAAACTATATATATATATATATATATATATATATATATATATATATATATATATATATATACAGGCCTTAAAAGTTGAAGTCCTTTGCTACTAGCCAGACCTGAAAAGTTACTCGCCATTGCAAGCCAAAACATACCAACCAGGGCTGAATTTCTACTCGCCAGGGCTAAATTTTCACTCGCCATTGGCTAGTGGCGAGTGGAAATTTTGAGCCCTGATCTATATATATATATATAAAAGAATAAGCCTCATTGCATAATTTATGGTACCTCACACACAGAATATAATTTATGTCTCCTCAGAAAACAAACACACATTGAACAGAATGCCTCATTACATAATTTATGTCTCATTAGGAGACACAACTCCCACTGGGTGATTCAATGGGGACATTACTGCTCCCATTGGGTGAATCAATGGGGTTGTGTTTATCATACAGGGAGTTGTCCGCCCCCTCCAGCCCGCCCACCACTATCCAACTGACAAAAAAAAATATATATATATAGCTGCCACTCGCTCCTGAAGTAGGGGATATCAATAACTTCTCCTTGTCCACACACACTGTCACTCAGGATCATGACCCCACAAACACACTGTTTCACCTCCCACAGATAACTGTAACCTTCCATACACTCTGTGTCAGTACGAGGGTGTAATGTTTCCATAAAATACAAACTCAGGGATAAACTTAATAGCAACTCTTTTATTTAACTCTTTTCATCTCTTCAGTCAACCTCACTAACTGTCTGTTTTCAACTGTCACTCCTCCACTTCCTGCTTCCTGCCCTTTCTCCTTAAAGGGATTGAGATGATATGCTGTATGTTACAGAGGGCAAGCCTCAAACACCACTTTCTATTTGTTACCTCAGTGTATTGCTATGCTGCCTCAAATGAAGAGCCACCGTGTGTTATATTGCTATGTTACCTCAACTTAACCCTTTGAGTGCCAGAGGGGTACACCAGGGGCGTTTCTAGGTTCCAAAACGATCTGGGGCTAGAGCCCACAGCAAAATTCAACAGAGTGCCTGCCACCAGTGGTAGTGATGATAACGCTATAGTGTGGAGTGAGTTATCCTTACACAACATATATGTTTATTTTACTAATCTATATATAATGCAATGCAAAGAGTTAAGAAGTAAGCCATTTTTATGTTCAACTCTTGCCATTGTTTTTTGTTCTAACTAACTGAAGTTATTGTGGTGTAAACCAACTGTACCACAGGGAACAAATCAAAATTCCTGTCACATTAAATATGGGTTTTAACTCCTTGAATGCTAGAGCAGTCTTCAATACATTTCAAAGCAATGGATTGTAGACCTCTCTAGCATTCAAGAGGTTAAAAAACTCTATTCAAGTGCAGTGGATTTTAAGAACTTTTATTTGTTCCCTATTGTGCAGTTGGTTTACTCCAGAATAAAACCAGGTTGCTTTAATACATATGAGCCATTGATGTAACTGAATAAATTATCAAGAGCAACACCAAAGTATTTTATTTACACAGATAATGTATAAATAAATGTAACAATGTTTAAACAAACATTAATGTGAGTTTTACTGCTGTGGAGCAGTGTGATACACTTATATACACACCACACAGTCTGATGTCCTAAACACAGGGACACCAGGGTGTGAAAGAGGGACAGAGGGATATGGGGCTCAAAGAGGGACACTTGGGAGGTATGCTTATACCCAGCATTGTTCCATTGCCCACTGGTAGCCATAGAACCCCTCATACACTGCCCGATAACCTTGCGCTTCTAGCCCCCATTATGATACTCCAGTGGTTTGCCAGCGGTAGCACCAGGCCCACACATGAACTGATATCTCAGTCTTCTTCTACTGGCAACTGGCAGCCATAGAACCACACATATATTGTCTGATACTCCAGCATTGTTTCTCTGGTTACTGGTATCCATAGAACCATACATACACTGTATGATACCCCATCATTGTTCCACTGGTTACCTGTAGCCAATCATACACTGTCTGTCTGATTGCCGGCATTTTTCCAGTGGCTGCTGGTAGCCACAGAACAACACACACAAACTTTGATACCACAGCCTTGTTCCACTGGCCAATGGTAGCCACAGATTCCCCATATACACTATGTGACCCCTAACAGCTTTGCTCCCCTGCCCACTGGTAGCTACAGATTTCCCACATACACTGTGTGACCCCCACCAGCCATGTTTCTCTGCCCAGATTCCCCAAATGCACTGTGTTACCCCACCAGCCTTCTGCAACTGCCTACTGGTCGCCACAGATTCCCCTCATACATTGTGCATCCCCACCAGCCTTGTTCTCCTGCCCACTGGAAGCCAAAGATTCCCCACATACACTGTGTGCCCACCCCCGCCCACTGGTATCCACAGATTCCTCACATACACTATGTGATTCCCAACTGCATTTTGCCCCTGCCCACTGATAGCCACAGATTCCATACATACATTATGTGATCCCCCCAACAACCTTATTCCCCTAACCACTGGTAGCCACAGATTCTCTACATACACTATATAACTCCCCTAGCCTTTCTCCCTTGCCCACTGGTAGCCACAGATTCCTTACATACACTATGTGACCTCCCCCAGCCTTATTACCCTGTCCATTGGTAGCCACCGATTCCCCAAATACACTGTGGACCCCACCAGCCTTATTATCCTGCCCACTGAAAGTCACAGATTCTACACATACACTATATGACCACCACTATCCTTATTCCAATTCCCACTGGTAGCCACTGATTCCCTACATAAACTGTGTGACCACACCAGCCTTGTTCCCCTGCCCACTGGTAGCCAGCCCACAAATTCTCCACATACACAATGTGACACCCACCAGCCTTGTTTACCTGCCACTGGTAGCCATATATTTCCCCCATCTATACTGTCCCTCATACCCTCTCTTCTGCTCTGCCCCATTCTGCTTTCTGTTTCAGTGTAGAGCCATGGGCTCCACACTGCCTCCTCTGGTACTTCAGATGCATGTTGATGACCTCATCGCAAAGCACCAGGAAGTGCTAGAAGAGCCAGTGTAGAGCGGATGGCTGTGTGCTGAAGCTGAGAACAGAGTAAGGCAGCAGCTGTGTTCCAAGCTATATATGTCCACAAGTTGCTGGGCAGCAGCCAGCCAGCCTCAGGATAAACAGCAGGAGTGAGTCTGTTGATTGTCTGACATTCGGGGCTGCCCACTGACACACTCGGGGCTTCAGCCCCCTTAGCCCACCCCTAGTGACGCCCCTAGGGTACATAACGCATTGCAAAGCAATGCGTTGCGTACCCCTCTGGCACTCAAAGGGTTAAGTAAGAAGGAGTTACTGCTCCCATTGGGTGATTCAATGGGGGAGTGATTTAAATCATGCAGGGAGTTGGCCTGCCCCCACTATCCAGCCCGCCCACCACTATCCTGAAAAAACAAAATGGCTGCCACTTGCTCCTACACCACAGACACAAACACATCAGACAAAAAACACACACTCACACACTCAGTCACACACACTCAATAATTCACACTCTCTCACACACTCTCACTAACACACTCACGCAATCACTCACTCTCGCACTCACTCAAACCCCGGGAGCCAGCATGATCCACCTTCCACCATAGTCTCACTCACACCTCGGGAGCCAGCACAATCCACCTTCTACCATAGTATTTGCAATTCCCACATGCATTTCAACTACATGAATGAATGCCACTCACTCACACACACTCACTCACTCACACCCCGGGAGCCAGCACGATCCACCTTCCACCATAGTAGTTGCAATTACCACATGCATTTCAACTCTATGAATGAATGCCACAGTGGAGGCATAAGTACAAACACACACTCATTACAATGACACATAAGTCACCCCCTTATGACTCACTTCTGTGTGTGAATATGTGTCTCTGTGTGCGCCTGTGTGTTCCTCACTGTGTGTGTTGCATGTCTGTATCACACTCTATGTGTCTGCATTTTGTGCATTGCATGTATGTGTGTATGACTGTGTCTCTCTTTATTCATCTCAGTGCATGTGTGTGCATTTGCGTGTGTGTCTCTGTCTGTGTTTGTCTTGCATCCGAGTGTGTGCATTAATTCCCTATATATCCTGATGGGCAACGCCGTCCCACATTGCTAGTATATGTGTGTGTATATATATATTTATTTATTTATTTTTTTTCTTAATTCACATCTCATTGAGGGAACATCAGGAGCCCCCCCAGACGCCCTCCAATCACGTCTGAATAGGAAGAAATGATAGGAATATCCTGTGTGTGTTGCAGGGGTGTCCAGCACATTGCACAGCAATACATCAGACCTCTCTGTCACAGACACAGGGGATTTTGTGTTGTTTTGGGGGGTTGTCTTCATTAGACCTTGTTGGGTGACATCAGGATCCCACTTGATGCCCTCCAGTTATTGATATCCCAGCCGATCATGCTCCCCTGTTTAACTCCTACCACAACGGTTAGGGGTGACTGGGATCAAGGAAATCCTTCTCACATCTCCAGTGATCATATCACCCCGATCCCATCCACTTCTACCCAGTAAAGGGGAGGGGCCTGCTGATCTCTTATGTTGTGATTATTGATCTCCCAGAGCGATTGGCTGGGAGGTCAATAACTTGAGGGGCATCAGGAGAGGAGATCCTGATATCCCCCCAAATGAGGCTGAGAATTTATTTTGTTACTGCGGTCACTGTATGCTGGTAATATGTCTTGTGCAGTGAACAGCTGTCCAAGTACGTACACTGTATTCCCTTGGTACACACGAGGTTAAAGTATTAAATTGTACATTTCTAAATATAAATACTTTTTCAGATTTTATGACAAACAAAACTATGGAAAAAAAAAGGAATTTATGAAATGAGTCAAATATTTAATTCATCAAATTGCTGTTTATTTTAATATGCTGTTACGAATCCATCAGTTCGTTGATCTTATCATCCTCCTCCTCCTCCTGATCTTCCCTCCTAAATCCTTTCTATGGCTCGCTCGGTGCCTGATTATATGATTATAGGACGAGAGTAACACCGAACACGGTACCCAACAGAAAGGCAACCACAAAATGCAGGACCTTATAAATGTCTATCCGTTCTATCCTGCATTTAAAGAACTCTACTGAGTTGTTCCAGATGTCCATGAAATCAGGTATAATGACTCCAGGTTGGCTGGTCACTTCACCCTGGAGCTTGGTGTCTGTCTTGGTTCTATCATCAGTAATGACAGTTACACCCTTTATTGATGTCCCAGTATCTTCAGCTAGGAGCAGGATCGTTATGGAGTTGCTCCCGCTCTCATTAGTAGATGTTATACCGTGTGCAGATTTTGGGTCTTGCACAAAAAGAAGATATCCGCTGGTATCTTCATCTAGGAGCTTCTGCGCAATGGAGTTGCTGTCTTTCTCCATGATGGTGATATTACAGACTCCAGGATTGCTCATTACATCAGTATCCATTATGGAGGTGCTCCCATTCGCCATCATAATATTCCGTCTGTCACCAGGTATGCTGGTTCCTTGACCTAGGATATGCTGCATCATGAAGATCCTCCAAATCTCCATCATAACATTCAGACGGTCACCTGTTGTGCTGGTTCCTTCCCCTAGAAGATCTGGCATTAAGGAGATGCTCCCAATCTCCATCATGGTAATTTCACACACCCCGGGCTTGCTGATGACATCAATGTCCGTTATAGAGGTGCTTTCATCCTTCATCACGCTGTCACCAGGTTCGCCAGATCCATCAGCTAGAAGGTTTTCCATTACGGCGGTGTTCCCATTCTCTATCAATAGAATTATAGAGTCACCAGATGTGCCGGTCACTTCATCCACAAGCTTGTCCGTAAAGGACTTGCTCCCATCCTCAAGCAAGAATGTTGGTTTTGTTTCTTGCACAATAAATAGAGGCCTAAGCAATGACGAAATTAGCCAAATGACTTGAAATAGCCTGAAGAGAAACATGGTGCTTCACCAGTAGCAAATACTCACAATGAGTGAAAAATTCTGGCCGTTTGTCAGTTATTCAGAGTCCAAAGACTTGCAATGTACTCACTTCAGTGTGACATCAGTGTGTTTGAAATGGCCTCATTGGAATGTCCAGTCCTACTGGAGCTCAGAGGTAAGCTGACCCCTAGTAACAGTCTCCACTGCAGGACCCACAGGATACTACAAACTCATTAAAGGAGAAGTATCATCTAATAATAACACACACAGTTACCTTCTAACAACCTGCAAGTCCTAATGGCCCCTCTTAATTTTACACTTGTGTCTTGTCCGAGATAAGATCTTCAGTGAGTCCTGGAGGTCATTTCTATGCCTGTCTGTCTGTCTCTCTATCTAGGAGCACACATATAAGTAACAATTAACCCTTTGAGTGCCAGAAAGGTACGCAATGAGTTGTGTACCCCTCTGGCATTCGAGGGGTTAAGAGATCAATCGTATGTATCCCTTATGGGGTGCCATGAATTAATATACAGTATTCCTCTAAACCGAAAGAAAACACAATACGAAAAATGCAAAACACAAATTTCTGTACACAAAATGCTACATGCAAATTATTATACGCAAAAAAACAAAAAGTAAAACTCTGTATATTATACGCAATATGCAAAATACTATACACAAAAAAGCAATACTCTAAATGCAATACACAATATTAAAACACTATACGCAGTACACTATAGACAATATACCATATCCTATACTCAAACTTTTATACAAAACACTATACAGAAACATTATATATAAAAATCCATACTCTATATGCAAAGTGCTATATGCAGAACAGTATACACCATTCCCAAAAATGCTATATGCAATACACAATGCGCTATACACAAAACACTATACGTAATTCGCTATACACAAATCGCTGGATCGCTTTTGAAAGACTGCACGCGAAACAGTGTGTGACCTTTAAGTAATTAAAACATAGTAAAGACATACAGGGGTGTGGAAATTAAAAAAAAAAAAAAAAAAATACTGTCCAAGGGACTAAAACGGGAGCCCAATCTACTTGTATATATTATATATATATATATATATATATATATATCAAAGTCAAAATAAGAAAAGCACTCTCAGGTCTTCTACATCAGTGGAAAGTGAGTTTAATTACAAGAAAATCAACGTTTCGGTTATCACATTGTAACCTTCATCAAGGATCCTTGATGAAGGTTACAATGTGATAACCGAAACGTTGATTTTCTTGTAATTAAACTCACTTTCCACTGATGTAGAAGACCTGAGAGTGCTTTTCTTATTTTGACTTTGATAGTAATAAGGCTGGAATTTAGCACCCAGGCAATGGACCCTGAAAGCGTGAGTGCCTCTTTAACTACATGGATTTATATATATATATATATATATATATATATATAGCAAAAGGATCTGCACTCAACGCTATAAAGATATTAAATCACCGGGTGCCACAGAGAATTTATGCAAGGAACAGAAGCTGCGCATTCATGGATTTTTAAGTGATTTATTCTCACAATGGACAGCAACGTTTCGGTCCTCGTTGGGGCCTTTGTCAGGTGAACATTGTTTGCTTGACAAAGGTCCCAACGAGGACCAAAACGTTGCTATCCATTGTGAGAATAAATCACTTAAAAATCCGCAAATGCGCACCTTCTGTTCCTTCCTTGATATATATATATAATATATATATATATATATATATATATATATCTCTATCAAGAGCAGGCAGTGGCACTCATCACCAAATAAATATGAGAAATCTGGTGCACGTCCAATAGAAAATCGACAAACATATTCAGCCTGGACTTCCAAGACGAAATAGGTGATTTCACCATGTGCCATATCCATCTATCTATCTATCCACATATATATATACTAGTTGAAGAGCCAGTGTACACGGGCCACAGTGCCACCGAGCAACGGCTGTGGTGTAGTCATGCGCAGTACAGACTGCCCTCGTTGCGGCTGATATGGAGCAGGGTGCTCCAAATTCACACCATAGTCCTCTCTGCACGACTGAATTTGGAGCCCCGCTCCCTTATCAGCTGTGGCGTGGGCAGTCTGTAGTGAGCATGACTGCAGCGCGCGCAGCCATCTCTACTGCGCATGATGGCTTCTGACAAACACATTTAGCAATATATATATATATATATATATATATATGTTTTGGCAAAGTTGCTGGAATTCAAGGGTTTAAATCAATATTGTAGATCTTCTGTACTACTGTGCATTTTCTGGAAGCTTGGCGTATAGTATGTTACATACATGTGGAGCATTCAAGGGGTTAAAACAGTGGTAGTCTGTTTTTGAAACTTTTTTCTTTAACCCCTTAAGGACCACGTGTGGCTGGCACTTTAGGACCACAAATCATTTGAGGTCCCTGAATGGCATGCAGCTGAATTTCCCTGACGTACATGTACATCATGGGTCCTTTCAGCACGTTTATCACATGACGTACATGAATGTCCTTGGTCCTTAAGGGGTTAATAGGAGCAACAGCTGTAAATAAGAAAAAAAAACATAGCGAAGCTGATCTACTAAGAATAACTGGAGTCACTCTGGGGCAAGTCATCAGCACCATAGAGAACAAATATTCCCATTGATTTAACCCCTTAAGGACCAGTGGTCCCAGGGTGTGTGGTTCTTTAAGGACCAGACAGCAAAGTTTGACGTGCCTGCGCACGTGACTGATCACATGTGCTGGCACGCTGAACAGGGGACTGATAGTGATCTTGCCATTCTTGGAGTGGTCAGTCCAAGCTACTACTCACAGCGCTCCAGCAGGATTGCTGGGAGTAAAACATACGTGACATGCCAGGTCCGTCACTAGTCCTTAAAGGAAAAACAGCAGTGACGGTCCTGACACGCCACTGGATGTTAAGGGGTTAAAATGGGATTATAATTCCTTGAATGCTAGCAAATTCTCTAACGCATTGTGAAGCCCCATTTAAAAAATAAATTTTTCTGAATGTTTTTATTTGTCCCATATGATGTATTTAGTTTGCTCTATAATTATGCACATCAGCCTCATTATTCCTCAAAGTAAGCTTTACAGTTAAACTAGGGCACCACTGCATTGTATCAATATACACAATAAAAGTGAAGGACTTTAGAGTTTCTCTGTGGTTACATCAACATCACTCGGTACCTGAAGTTCTCTTCCTGTAGCTGCTCCACCTGTATCTGCATTTGATAATATTTCTTTGCCATGATTGTACTGGGTTCTTCAAATGTGTCTAACTGGTTTATTCTTTCATTTTGAAGCTCATTTTCAGTCAATAAACTGTTTCTTTCATCCAGGAGAGCAGCCACCTGGGAAAGAACATAGAATAAGCAATATACTTAAGATCCATTAGTACAGAAAAAGGACAATGGCACCTTCTAACACAAAACCTGCTGATGAATTGGCTTTAAACATTCTAAAGGGAAAGAAATGTGCAATATAAGATGATTTTAGTCTTGCCTGTTAAATCCTTTTCACTTAGTCCATACAGGTTACTGGTAGCTTTGGGTAGGCAATCTGCCCCTTTAAGTAGGCAAGAACAATTCTAGAAATTACTGCAGGGGGTGAAGCCTACCTTCCCTCCTTGGCTGCAGCTAGCCAACCAGCTCCAGAAAGATTTGAGACACTAACTATGACTAGTTAGTAGAAGGAAAGAAGACTCCTGTGAGCATGACCCTGAAGGACCCCTACGGTCTGCCACAGGACAGCCAAGCATAGTCCCTTGATAGGATGGGAGACCAGTAACCTGTATGGACTAAGAGAAAAGGATTTAACAGGTAAGACTAAAATCCTCTTTTCTCTGTCGTCCAATACAGGTTACTGGTAACTTTGGGATGTCCAAACATTGAGTTTCCCAGAGGTGGGAAGTAAGGCAAGGACCAGGCGCAAGGCCCCCAAAGTATATGAACCATCAGATCAGACATAGCCCAACAACAATAAAGTGTCAACGGACACTGAACAGGGGTAACACCCCAAACTGTTACGCAACACACTGAACTAGAGCCAACGGGGCTCAAAGTGTAGGAAGCACCAGGAACCAAACAAAATCCTAGACAGGCAAAACTGCCTCCAGGATTTTCCTCCCAAAGCTGGCATCAGCTGATGCCAACACATCAACACGGTAGTGCTTTGAAAAGGTGTGCACAGACGACCAAGTGGCAGCCTTGCACAACTGATCAGCAGAGGCCTGATTCTTGTAAGCCCAAGAGGCCCGAATAGATCGAGTAGAATGAGCCGTGACCCTGAAAGGGACAGGCTTCTTCCTCAGCTCATAAGCCTTACGAATAGTGGACTTGATCCAAGAAGCAATAGTCACTTTGGATGCAGGTCTTCCTGCCCTGGGACCCTCAGGAATGACGAACATTGCGTCTGATTGCCTGATAGACTCAGTGCGATGTATATAAAACTTGAGACAACGCACCACATCTAACAAGTGGAGATCCCTCTCCGGGTCAGAACAGAAAGAGGGCACCACAATCTCCTGATTGATGTGGAACTCCGAAACCACCTTGGGGAGTAACTCCTGAGAGGTGCGAAGCACCGCCTTGTCCTTGTGAAACACCAAAAATGGTGGTCTACAGGATAGAGCATGCAACTCCGCGACACAGCGAACAGACACGATCGCCAGGAGAAAGGCCATTTTCCATGTCAGAAGGCGTAGAGGAATAGTATCCAAGGACTCAAGGGGAGGGCGCTGAAGAACACTCAGAACCAGATTAAGGCTCCTGCTCCTCAGTGGAATCTTAAAGACAGGGCAAGTATGAGGAACGCCCTGGAAAAACACCTTGACATCAGGAAGGATAGCAATGCGCCTCTGAAAGAAAACAGAGCAGAAGTCTGAACCTTAAGGGAACTCAAACTGAGGCCCTTATCAACACCCCTCCTGCAAGAAGGCCAGGACCATGGGCAGATCAAATTCCTGAGACAAGTCCCTATCGGCACACCAAGATAGAAAGGTCAACCAGACACGATGGTAGGACTTTGAGGAAACTGGCTTGCGAGCACTAAGCATGGTAGCCACTACACCAGAAGAAAAAACTTCTTCTTCAATATTGAGGATTCAATTTCCAAGCCGTCAAAGCTAGACGATGAACATTCTCTTTCCACAGGTAACCCTTGAGGAGAAGATCTGGACGGGAGGGGAGTTGGAACAGCTCCGCCACTTACAGATCCAGAAGCTCCGGAAACCAAATCTGTCGAGGCCAGTACGGAGGAACCAGAATGAATGGACATCGCTCCAGTCTCAATTTCCGTAACACCCTGTGCAACATAGGAAGGGGAGGGAAGATGTAAGCCAGAGGAAATAACCAAGGAATGGACAAGGCATTCACTGCCAAAGCTAGAAGATCCCTCCAGCGGAAGTAGAACCTTGGAACCTTCCGGTTGTGTCTTGTTGCCATCAGGTCGATGCAAGGAAGACCCGACTTCTGAACAACGAGGTTGAACACCTCTGGATGCAGTTCCCACTCTCCGCTGTCCACTGTGTGTCGACTAAGGAAGTCCACCATGACATTGTCTACTCCTGGAATGTGCACTGCGGATATGGCAAGAACGTGTTCCTCTACACAGGACAAAATAGCCTTGACCTCTAACAAAGCGGCGTCCATTGACGAAGGGCATGAAATATCGCCCAAAGTTCCAATACATTGATGGGAATGAGAGATTCCTCCAGAGACCACCGTCCCTGAGCACTCAGGTGACCCAGGACCGCTCCCCAGCCAGAGAGGCTGGCATCTGTCGTCACCATGGTCCAGAAGGATATCAGGAAGGACTTACCGTTCAGGTGATTGGAGAGGTCAAGCCACCATGACAAACTCAGTTCCACATGAAGAGGGAGGGATACTGACTTCTGCAGAAGTTCCAGCTGACCCCTGCATACCTGGATCACAAACCGCTTGAGCTCCCTGGTGTGAGCCATGGCAAAGGGGACTGCTTCCATGGTGGAGATGAATTTCCCCACCAGAGAGGATAGCTTCTTGGCTGGAACTGGATCTTGAGCTAGAACAGCCAAAACCCTGTGTGCGATCTGGTGAGCCACTTCCACCGTGAGAAACACCATGCTCTGCTGAGTGTCGAAGAGAAGGCACAGGAAGACCAGACGCTGGGACTGGACAAGATCCAACTTGTCCAAGTTGATGATCCACCCATGATGGGTGAGAGCGTGAATGCAGTCCTGAACCTACTGACGAAGAAGGTCCGCAGAGGGGGTTTTCAGAAGCGGGTCGTCCATGTATGGAGTAACTCTGATGCTGTCCCGATGGAGGACGGACACTAAGGCTCCCAGGACACGGTTGAAGACCTGAGATGCTGTAGTCAGACCAAAGGGAAGAGCTGAGAACTGAAAATGCCCTTGGTCGCAGGCAAATCTGAGATACTGCCGGCTCTCTGGATGAATGGCGATATGTAAATACGCGCCCTGAAGGTCCAGAGAAGCAAGAAATTCCCCCGGAACCATAGCAGCAATCACCGTCCTAGGGACTCCTGGTGATAGAGACCGGATCACAAAGGAATTGAGATCCTTCAAGTCCAAAATTGGACGACAACCACCGTCCTTCTTGGACATTAGGAAAAGGTTTGAGTAAAAACCCATACCTCTGTCCTGAACTAGAACAGATTCCAGAACATCCTTGTCCAGAAGAGACTGGATAGCACCGTAGAAGAGACAGCGTTTTTCCACACCCTGGGGCGTATGAGAGGGGCAAAAGTGAAAGGGAGAAAGAGAGGTGAAAGGAATCTTGTACCCTTCCTTCCACCACTGAATCCTCCCAAATGATGTGATAGTGACGACCACCCACAGCTGAATGGGGACCCGGGTTCCGCGAGTCATGCCGGAGAAGTCCTGGAAGCCTTGGGCTTGGAGAAAACCTTGGGCTTCCATTGCTGTCTGGGCTTGGAGGAGGCAAGTGGAGCTGAGGGAACCGCCTGGTTCGCCGGACGTGTCTCAGTCTGAAAGGGATGAAAAAAACTGTTACGCTTGAGAGGAGGTTTCTTCCTGGGGACCAAGGGCAGATGAGTACTCTTACCCCCAGTGGCCTCACTAATCAGATTCTTAAGATCTGACCCAAATAAGGATGTACCCTGAAAGGACAAGGACAGCAAGGCTTTCTTGGAAGCGTTGTCAGCATCCCAGATCTTGAGCCAAAGAGCTCGTCTGGCAACCACAGACATGGTGGAAACCCTTGCCACCAGACGGATAGCATCAAATAAGGCAGCAGAAACATAGTGCTGGACTCAGATATGTTGGCAAGAAGCTGCAACATATTCGAAGATGAATCACCCCAACGTACAGCTAGGGTGAGTTGTTCAGTCCAGACCGCAATGGCCCGGTTAACCCATGCTGCAGCGAATACTGGACGCATGGCAGTACCAAAAATGGACTTGAGGGAAACCTCAAGCTTCATGTCAGTCCATTCCTTCAGAGAGGACGCATCAGAAACTGGTAAGGCGGTAGACAGGGGTGTCCACCTTAGGGGGATGAACCCATTGAGCAAGTGCTGCCTCAGAAAAGGGTTAAAGCTTAGCAAACTTCTTGGGGACATAAGGCTTTCTGTCCGGAGATTTCCACTTATCAGCCACTAGGCAGTCCACAGTGGCGTTAGGTGGAAAACAAGTATGGGGCTTTATAGGCTCTTGGAATACATCAGAGGGATCTGAGGAAACCTCCTGAACGGGGGGAATGTTTAGCGTGTTTAAGATGGCCCTAATCAAGCCCTCAGCCGAGGGTTCTGGATCAAACTCAAAAGGATCCCCAAAAAATTGAGAGGAGCCCACAGTAGAACATTCCTCAACATCTGAATCTACCAACAGTTCCTCTTCAGAGGAATCCAAAATCGCTAAAATACACTTATCTGGCAGGTGAAGGGTTAATCTGCCGAGGAGAGGAGAGTCCATGCCCTGTGTAGGATACTCATTCTGTAAAGCTCACAAAATGGCTGCCGCGGCGGGAGCCAATCAGAAACGAGCGCGCGAAGCAAGCGCTCATGGGAAATGTAGTTTTCCCAGAAAAAGTACCCCAACAGTGCCCGAAGCCTCCCAGCACACTTGCAATGTGAACCGGATGATAGAGCAAGGTCACACAATTAAAATGAGTCATCTCTAAAATCGCTCCGTTGAGTGGTTGCAGAGATATGTCCCAAACTGTACAATTCCATAGAAGTGAATGGAGCAATTGCGTCTATGTGGTAAAGCTCGCCTTTACTCAATTTTGTCAGTTAGAACTGAGAAATAAAAATACATGAAACATTACTAGAACATGTAACCAGTAAACACTGAACCCAGTAGGGAAAGTGCCAATAAGCACCCCAAAAGATGCCAACCAGCAGTTAAAGGGTTAATTTACCACATAAAGTTGTCCAAACACTGACAGACATAACAGAAAAGACCCAGACTGCAGGAGTGTGCAATAAGAACTCCCAGGAATAACCCCTGTGCGGAGGGGCTCTGTGGGACAAGTGGACCTGCAACACTCAAAGGGTTGCTCACCTTTCCTGCAGATCTTCTGCATGTAGTAAGAAGTAACCTCAGTGGGTAAGCACTTGGAATCAAGATTTTCACCTGTCAGGGCTTAAGGCCCACAAAAAGCACCTGGATACAGAGCTAGCCACATCTAAGGGCATTGTCAGTTATGGTAATCCGCCTAATGGTGATATTCCATATCTAACAGAAAAATACAAAAGTTTCTAAAACTATAGCAGAACTGTTCTCTTTCCTGTGTTATCTTCACCAAGGAACAAATCTTTCTGGAGCTGGTTGGCTAGCTGCAGCCAAGGAGGGAAGGTAGGCTCCACCCCCTGCAGTCATTTCTAGAATTGTTCCTGCCTACTTAAAGTGGCGGATCGCCTACCCAAAGTTACCAGTACCCTGTATTGGACGACAGAGAAAGATCACTTATATTTTATAGGATTTTTCCTGCTCAGCAGAACAAGAGTAGCCCCACTGCTCGAATGTGCTTCATTCGAAAGTCATTACAGCTGCACTTAACTGAATGCAGTACATCAATGGACTGACATTTTAGGGTGGTAATGTTGCTAAGCCAGTCTACTGTCCCTGACAAAAGTTGTCCATAGGGAGCACTGGCAACTCTAAAATGGCAGGCCATGTAAATACTGCAATGCAAAAAATACAGATCAAATTTGAGATATAATAACTTAGAATAAAACATCTCCCAGCAGTGGAAATATAATTTTTCACTCAACAGGAAAAGCAGTGCAAAAATATAATGTTCCATATTACACAATACTCCCTCCATTTAATAAAAGAGCCACTTTGAAAGGATAGACAATAAGGACATTGTTCAGAAATAAAAAGTGGTGTGTTTTTGGGCTAAACCAACTGCACCATAGAAAACTAACATTACCATTAATTTTAATAGGGCTTTTAACACTTTGAATGCTAGGTTGGTATCAAACACTTTGCAAAGCAATGTGCTGGAAACCAATCTTGTATTCAAGGCATTAAAAGCTCAATTTGAACCAATGGAAATTGGAGAATTTTTATTTGTCCTCTATGGTTCAGTTGGTTTGTTCATGAATTGTTACTCCTTTGCACTGCTTTGTAACATTTGAACCAGCCATTTTATTTCTCCTCCTCTTTTCACTTTTAGAGATGTAAGCTCCTCCTGTATGTAGTCTGTAACTGCAGTGACTAACATCAGAACGGCTCGACCAAATGACTATTCTCTAGCTGAACAGCTTGTGCACATTAAAATAAGAGTGAGATACTCAAACACAGCTCTTGAAATATTTACTGTTTTTACAGACTTCAGGAAGAGGGCGCTCACATCTCAAAGTGGAAAGAGCAGAAGAACTGAAATAAGGAATTCAAGGTAAATACACTAAATTAACTTGTTGGTTGCTAAAGACCTCTACAGGTTACAGAAAGTACAATAAATGTATATACACACGACTAAATAATAAAACAGCTAGTTTAGACAGAGAAATAACAGCAATGTTGCATGATGCTGCCCATACAGAGAAGGTATATAGGAGGGGGGTCCCCCTCCCCTTCTTTCATCTTCGCTGAGCGGGAAACAACATACTTCATAATGTAAACTTTACTCAGGTGATGCCATGAAGGGGACGGTGAGTCGATGAAGCAGGGGGAGGGGATGGTGATGCAGTGAAGGGGATGGGGAGTCGATGAAGCGTGGGGGGAGGGCATGGGGAGTTGATGAAGCAAGGCGGAGGGTGCGGTGATGCAGTGAAGGGGATGGGGCGTCGATGAAGCGAGGGGGAGGGTGTGGTGATGCAGTGAAAGGGATGGGAAGTCGATGAAGAGAGGGGGTGGGTGGGTGTGCTGATGCAGTGAAGGGGATGGGGAGTCAATGAAGTGAGGCAGAGGGTGTGGTGATGCAGTGAAGGTGATGGGGAATCAATGAAGCAAGGGGGAGGGTGTGGTGATGCAGTGAAGGGGATGGGGAGCCACTGAAGCGAGGGGGAAGGTGTGTTGATGCAGTTAAGAGGATGGGGAGTCAATAAAGAGAGGGGGAGGGTGTGGTGACGCAGTGAAGGGGATTAGGAGTTGAAGAGAGAGAGGAAGGAGGAAACGAGGTGACAGGACAGCGAAGATGAAGGGAAGCGGGCGATGAAGCGAGTGGGAGGTGATGCAGTGGAGAGGGGAGCCGATGAAGTACAGTGGAGGGTGGGAGAAGGGTGAAAAAGAGGGTGGTAGGGGAAAATGGGGTGATGAAAGGGCATTTTGGATGGGGAAATAGGGAGGCAAAGTGGCAGGTGAAAGGGGGAAACTTGTGAAAATGGAGGGTGGATATCTGAAATTAACAGTACGTGCACTGATTCTCACAGGATTGGACAATGCTGTTAAAATCACTGCCCCCTGACAGTTCCCTACAATGTGGGCTATCTTCACAAGTGTGTGTCATGGCTTTGCCTGTGCATCAAATTTTTTTTTTAAAAACCCTTTGAGCGCCAGACAGATATCCAATGCATTGGATACCTCTGTGGCACTGAAAGAGTTAAATTGTATTAAAAGTCAGACCTCAACGTGGGGTATCAGAACCACTCCTGATGCCCCCCAGATACTGATCTCCCAGCAGAGCTCCCCTGCTTCCATTCTACCCGAAATAACTGGGTAGGAGTGGTCAGGACTGGGAAATCCTTTCACGTGAGAGGGCTTCTCAATCCTGACCACTCCTACACTGGTACTTTGGGTAGGCGGGCAACAGGGAAGCTCTGCTGGGAGGTCAGTAATTGGGGGCATCAGGAGGGGTCCTGATGCCCCACCACGAGGTCTACATTTTTTTTGTAAGGGGTTCGCTGAGAAGGCAGCTCTCCTAAGCCACTGGGTAAAGTACGTATTTATTTATTTTTAAACAGAGTGGCAGCTGTGGTTGGTTGAGGAGCCCCCTGACAGCAAACCAGAACCACTTAAATTTGTTTGATAGATAGATAGATAGATAGATAGATAGATAGATAGATAGATAGATAGATAATTTAGATGCTGATTCTACAAAGTCTAAGGATAAATTCTGAGTTTGTCAAAAAGGACCTGGATTCCACTGGAAGTGATATAAGAGAGGAATTGCTTGGCACTTCGGGGCTGGACTGCCATTTTGGCAGGCACGTTATGATGTGCAATATGGTACTCACAGGGTTAAAGAAAATGTAAATCTGCCTACATGTTGTTCTAGCCATTGCGTTTTAGTATAAATCCTTTTTAGGAAATTATACTTTTTTGGTGGTACTTTGTGCTATTAGTTTATGAGTGGGCCAATATTACCACACACTGTGAATGAATCTCACACAGGAGACAATTCTAATACAGCAGGGAACTATAAGTTCGGAGTCAAAAATAACTAATTAGCACACTGTGTTGGGAATTAGCATTACATCCCACATTGTGCCACCAAAATGTTTATTTCGCAAAAACTATATTTTATTTTACAGAAACACTGCTAGCATGACAGAATCAGATTTTAATTCTCTATAAAACAAACTGAAAACATGTCATAGGGTGACAGGTCCATTTTAACCCCATGGCTGCTAGAGACATCTCCAATTTCCAATGTTCTGGGGCGACTTCTCGTACCAAAGGAGTAAAAATTATAGCGTAGACATTAATACCAATTGCAGAAAAATAATTAAATTGTGTGAAGCACGGATAGTTCAGAGTATCTTTTGTTTAATATTTACTCAAAAGGTCCCAAGGTGACTCCAAAAATAGCAATTTAGGAGCAGCCAAGTCATGCTTAAACACAGAGCACACACAAGGGTTGCATAGGTTGCATTCAGGCAGATAAAGGAAAGATAGAGACTGGATTTTGCCAGGTTATAATTAACTGTGCATTAATGTAGGTAAATACGCATAGAATAAGAGAGCGGGGTGAGTCAATTTATGGCTGTGAAAGCTGCCGTGAGAAAGATTAGATTTTAACCCTTTCGGCGCCAGAGGGGTATTGCATACCTCTCTGGCACAGAAACGGTTAATTAAATGCACACCACATTTAGTTAACATTCAGGTTAAATATTTTCAAGCATTAACGTACCTTATTTCACATTCTTGGACAATATCAGTGATGACTGAAACCTTACAAGTGAAGCGGTCAAGAGTTATTTCTCAAACTCTGAATTCATCCAAAGAAAACCTGACTAGAAATCAAGCGCTACATATTTCACAAAATAAAAAACATAGGCAGCTCTTACTTCCACCACTAATTTAATGTTGTACTCCACAATCAGTATTGTTTGATGAGAAATTCTGGCTCTAGTGATTTGGTAAGCAAATCTCTGGTAATTAGCGAATATAATTCATCCATATACAGTGGAAACCATATGTACTCACACAGGAAACCTCTCTCCAGGTTCCCATGTAACATCAAGGAAAATGGGATTGAATCGGCACCATAATGGTTAATATCACCACAATAATCTGGTAATATAAAAACATCAAATAGCTTTATTGTATCAAGAGAGTCCAATAAAAGTACCTTGTACAGTTGTAACCCATGATTCAAGCTAGGAGAGACTTCTGCAGACGGATACCAGTCAGGTGTAACAAACCATCAACACTGATCAACGCATTTCACGCCTATCGCACTTACTCCTTGATCATGAGTAAGCGCAATAGGCATGAAATGCCTGTTGATGGTCTATTACACCAGACTGGTATCCATCTGTAGAAGTCTCTCCTAGCTTGACTCACAGGTTGCAACTGTTTAAGGCACTTTTATCGGATTCTCTTGATACAATAAAGCTATTTGATGTTTTTATATTATCAGACTATTGTGATGATATTAACCATCATGGTGTTAATTCAATCCCATTTTCCTAGAAATCAAGAGCTCTCAAGTTACAAAATAAGTAAAATGGAGGGAAAATATTGCACCATGCAGACAAGGCCTGACCTTTTAAATAACCCATTAAGGAGCAGATGTGCTTAAGGGGTTAACAGTGCAAGGGCAGGTATACTTAATTGTCTGACATCAAGTTGTTGAGGACTACAACTTCTATTAACCTCAAATCAGCCAATGGCTTTTTGGGGATGATCGGAGTTGCTCCCAACAGCTGGATACTGGCAACCATTTATGTGGCAAAGGGTTGTAAATCCCACAGGCATTCAGAGGCTTACATTAAATGCACTAATCCTTTACTCCTTGGGTACCAGGGATGTGTACAAGGCACTACAAAGCAATTGCTTGTACAACCTTTGCATCCACAGGTTAAAATGCACCCCTCTCCCACTCTGTGTTTTGTGCCTTAGACGAAGAGGCAGAGATTGTGGCTCTCTACCTCTCTACATAAGTGTAACTGAGCCATGGTAACATGACCACACCATTACGTGTATGTATATAACCCTGCGCAGAAATGAATGGCTGTAACGGAGCAGCACCATTACCCAGGTTGGCTGGTAATTCCCCAACCCCCAAAAGTGGCAGCCCTATCTTCAGCGTATTACAAGAGGGGGCTAGAATATCATTCTGACAACTCACACAGTAGCTGATTCACAAAGTAGAAGTGAAGCAATTCTGGGGCAAACCAACTGCACTATAAAAAACAAATACAAGTGAACATCGATTTAAATGGGGCTGTTAACCCCTGTAAATGCTAGAGGGGACTCCAAAGCAGCAATTCTCAATGCACTGGACACCTCTCTAGCATTCAGGAGGTTAAATGTCCCCTTTAAATTAATAAGGATTTGTGTTTGTTCCCTACCGAGCAGCTGGTTTGGTCCAGAATTTCTCCACTTCCACTTTATTAGTATTACCGCCTTACAAACAGAAACACTTAAAGATCTAAATGACACAAAAGAACATGGTCATATTAAATTACTCTAAACCTATTGAAGGGGTAGGCAGCTGCTGACTATCATATTTGGCTGGCTGAGGAAGATGGAAGTTGTAGAAACATGACAGCTTGAAAGCCACAGGTAGCTCACCCTGCTCTACAGTACTTTTAGCTGTACATGGATTTTATAGATTAAGAGGACATGAAGTGTTGGGAACACATTGCAGAGAGAAAAAAAAAAAAAAAAGGTTTTCATGGAATGTATAATCCTTCGATCCTAGAGAGGTCAAGATGTCGCTGGCATCCAAGTGTGTCAAATGTCAGGCTGGGGTAAGAGAAAGTCTGTTCAGGCAAGTTCCTATTATCATGTATAGAGCTAGGAAAGATAAGGTCATGTTAATACACACTATTGGTCTGCCTTAAAGGGATAGTAATGTCACCATATAAAGTTATATTCAAATATTCATTATAATTATCATATTCTGCTTGTAATTTAAGTTGAAAGTTCCCCCCTCCCGTCCCTTTTCACTACATCAGTTAGAGTTCCATAAGCTCCATACCTCCCAGGTGTCCCTCTTTAGGAGCGACAGTCCCTCTTTTAGACCCAAATGCCTCTGTCCTTCTTTCCCACCCTGATGTCCCTCTTTTTAGGAGATCAGATTGTTGGGTATATATAAATGCATCACATTGCGCTACAGAAATAAAACTCACATTATTTTTTGTTTAAATGTCAGTATATGTGTTTATAAATTAGTCTGTATAAATAAAATACTTTGGTCTTGTTAGAAGTAATTTATTAGGTTACACACGGAGGTGTCACTATGTCATGAAATAGCCTAAAAATTCCTGGTAATGCCCCGCCAACCAGCCACACCCCCAGCAACCCCCCCTAAAACACAAGTGTCCCTCTTTGGCAATTTAAAATGTTGGGAGGTTTGCAGCTCTGAAAACCAGTTGCTTGATCAGACAGATTGCAACGAGGGACAATGCTGTGTGTCTGTATAAGGAAAACCCTGCCCCTCTTAAGCCCTTTGTGTCCACTGACGTATGTCAGTCACAGTTTCCTGCAGGAGCACTGTGAGTAAAAAGTACGTGATGTGCCAGGACCGTCACTGGTCTTTAAGTGCTGGACAGCCGTGACGGTCCTGGCACATCACGTACTTTTTACTCACAGTGCTCCTGCAGGAAACTGTGACTGACACAGTGAAAAGGAGCGTGAGGGGGAAACTTTCAACTCAAATTACAAGTGGAATACAATAATATGGATGTTGAAAACGTTTCTGTGCATTATATAAAATTATAATGAATAATTGAATATAACTTTATAAGGTAACATATCCCTTTAAAAGGTATGATGGTGCATAAAAGAATTAATTGTTGGTCCATCTGACAGCCAAGTGGTTAAATATGGAATTATTAGGGTAAGGCCATTAGTAAAGGCCATTTGATATGGTGAAGGGATAAGCTGTAATGAAGTGTTTACACAACACAATGTGAACACTGGGGCTTTGAGCTCAGGGTGAAAGTTTATTAGAGAACATTTGTGTATAGAGCAGATTAAATGATTTGAAACCACTTTGCAAGTCATCAAATTAAAAAAAAACTTAGTGTCGAAATAGAGAGAAAACCAAGGCCCACTTCAAGGGCAACAAATACAAAGTGATTGATCTAGTGGGTTCAAGGCCAGCCGTATTGGCCAATCTGATTCCAGTGTCTGACTTCTAAATTATTTATTAACCAGGAGACAGAAATAAAAAAAATCCAATGAATACTGGATCTATAAAGTAGTTCCAAATGTGTTTGTTTGATAGCAGCAATTATTTGTTTTTGAAATGTGTTTTATTCAACTTTTTATGCAGCTGGTTTGAAAACTGAAGTAATGTTCTCTAATATCATATTGTAGGTTTAAATCTCACATTTTGACACATTTGTAGAAACATTTAGAATATTTTTTGATGTGGTTAATCTTACTGCTTCCTCTTGCTGTATAAATTTTTACATTTATTGCCTGAAGGGGAACTTTATCCTAGGAATAGGGGGTAGTCAGTTTTTGAAATTCCAGCTCTTGGACAGTAAAACTCCAATCACTCCCAGCAAGCTGTTGGTTGGTTGGGGTGATTTTAGTTTTAGTTCCCAAAAGATAAAGGTCCAACAAATGACTACCCCTGGACTAGGAATTCACTACTATGAGCATCTCCTGAAATACTTTGACATACAATTGCTATGAATAGAAAGTGTACTTATAAGAATAAAAGGGATATATGTATAGAAAAACAAAAGTGAAGCAATTTTGGGCCAACCCAACTGCATAATATGGAACAAATACAATTTTCCATTGCTTTCTGTGGGGCACTGAAGACAATGAATGATAAAGAGGTCTCACTACCATTTAAATGCTTTAAAGCCTCATTAAGATCCATGAAAATTTAGGAATTTTTTTTCTCCATATGGTGCATTTTAATTTACCCAAATATTGCATATACATACGGCCAAATGTCTCAGTTTAGCTAACTGGACACTAGCATCTTGCTGTATCAAAATATTTGCTGGTTCTATCTGTATATTGACAAGAAATGTTTATAAAAGGCAAATTAAATTGGTGATCAACAGATAGACCCAAAGTGTCGTGGTTTCAAGCCCAATACAGAGGGTCAATTTAGACCTGTATTGCAAAGGCCAGGAAGATAACCTGCACTATGCAGTTCAGTGCCTTCATTAGGGTCTCTTAACACTGGTTCCCCATTGCTCTGCCAAGTTTCATAATGCAGCTTCATTGGCAAGTCTGCTTCCAGGGGACCAGATATTCCATTGGGGCACTATCCAACTGATTGTTGCCATTTAAACCTCTTACTGATGATCAAAAGTCAACCCCTTTGAAAGGAATCTGAAGGAACAGCATGAGCTGATAAGGGTGAAGAAGAACAAGCTGAGAATAAAGACTTTTTCCATTTTCAATGTAACAGAAAAAACTTTTTACACTTTTATCAATTTTATGTGAATAAAAGGAGGAGGAAATAAAATCGCAGATCATCCCAATAACATGCTACTGTACTTAAATCTAATGTTGTACTAGGAGGCTCTGCCCCTTTAAATTATTTTCTTGAAGAGTTACTTTCATGAAGATGTTCTGGTTTGGCAAAAACAGCTGATCTAGATAATATTATGAGTAGTTGAGTCACAGTAATCAAACAGACATGGTGGTTAGTTTTCTGACTCCCAAAACAACGCTGATAGGAGCCATTTAACTCCACCCCGGCTAATCACTACTGCACGTCTGCACCCATAACAGCAGTCATAAAATAGTCTTAATATTGTAGGCTTTATTATTGTTTATGAGCAGCTACTGGCTACAGACTGAATATATGATTCTACTGTGTGAGTAATAAATAGTTAGTGCCAACACATAATGCAAGAAGTTAAAGTCCAATATATGAAGAGTCATTAGTCGTCTACTGCATTAGATTATAAAAATAAATACCAGAACATCTTTGACAGATCTGCTCCTTTGGGAGTAGACCTGCTGATTAAGCTGGGCTGCATTGTGAGCTCTGGTATACCAATAGGGGAACAGAACAAGTATATGAAAGGAGACCCTTGATTCTCCCCAGATGTATCTGTACTGCATCGAGCATAACAACTTTCTGTCCCATGCCATGCAGTTCCCCATGATCCCGTAGTATTTGACGTGAAACTACAACATAGAGGGTCTCTGGGGACTGGGAATACAACCCAAGAATGTTGCCAAGAACCACAGACTTCTGGGATGTGTTTCAGCCAGGGGATCCTTTGGAGCAGACTTCGTAAAACAAGATAATTGTCCTTTGCCCCAAAAAGATACCTTAATAGAACAGGACGATAGAGTACATAACAATCTCTTGGATGGCAAAGGTCTACAGTGCATTGAGATGCATGGAGGCCTCTCTAGCATCCAAGGGATTATGAACCAGATGGCTGTTATGCTACATACCATGCCATTTCTATTTGCACATTGATAATGTTAATGTATTCTAGAGCTCCCATACAAAAAATCAAGTATTTGTTCTGAGGACCAGTATAACAGACTGTCTATAGAAGTGCTATAGATCTATGATAATTCCTACTGTGTAGATCAGATGGCCGTATCCCTGAAAACACGTTAAGTGGACATATTTACAGCTCAGATCACCCTAAACAAAGGTATGCTTAGCCCAACCCATGGCCACATCTCAATGGCCTCCACCCTTAAACCCACCCATTGTTGCATGGCACAGAAAATACCCAGCCCATAACATGCAAGCACAAAACAACTCTTAGCCCCTTGGAAGTTTGAGAGGTCTCAAGGTGCAGTGCAATGCCCTGGGGACCTCTGTTGTATCAAAGAGTTTAAATAATGGCCAGTATATGGTTATCTAACCTGGTAAATAAACTGTGGTGTTGCCATGGCCACACCCAAAACTCAGAATGCGGGTGTGGTCAGTACAGATGAGGCATCCTTCGAAATGCAGAAATCTAGGCAGGTGCCTACGCTGCCTAAAGGGAAACTGTCACTGAATGCTAATGTAACTGAATGCTGTGCTCACACAACTTTGCAAAGGTCCATATTACCTCACCTGTAAGTCTAGTTCTTCACATCGTTGCTTTAGTTCCTCCTTTTCTGCTTGTGCTTCATGAAGTGCGTCAATCGTTCTTCTCAGCTAAAGTATTATGATTAAAATTAGGACAAGCAATACATTAGTATTTGACTTCTATTAGAGTTCCAGGATTCTACCAGCAAATCCCCTGATAAAAGCAGTAATTTTGCACAGGCAATCTAAAGTGACATATACCTTTCTTGCCAGAGTACATTCAAAGTGTTATTTTGATTTTGGGTTCAGTTTGTTTCCAGGGAGGTTAAATCTTTGAATGCCAGAGGGGTCCACAATGCATTCAAAAGCAACGCATTGCGCATCCCTATGATATTCAAAGGGTTAAGGGGAATGGACATCGAAGAATAACAATGAGATTATATACTTTTAGGTGTCATGTAGTCTCAGTCATAAGGATAAAAGCAATGTGAAGAAATTATGGAGCAAACCAACCAAAAATGTCCAAAACTCATATTGATTTAAAATGAGAGACTAAACCCATTGCATGCTAGCATGGTCTCCAGCATATTGCTTTGCAATGCATTGGAGACCTCTCTAGCATTCAAGAGGTTCATATACACATTTTATTAAATGGAAATGTTGTGTTACCCCCTATGGTGCAGGCAACGCTCCCCAGACTTTCTGCAGCCCATCTTAGTACATTAGACTCCCTAATGTGCAGCACCAATGGCATTAACCTCTATCACCATGGTGCACTGAAGGGTATGCACTACTAAAGCATATGATGGCATACGGGTGGACACTCCCATCCATCAATAACATGCCTTGTATGCCAGCCCCACAGCATGTGCAGGGAAATGATATGTCCTCTATGCCTCGTTTAGTATAATATATAAAATAAGATACAGAGGAAATATATGGCTCAAAAAGCCCACAGACTGCCTTGGCACATCCTTGGAGTGCTCAAGACATCTCCATTGCACTCCAAAGTAAAGTGGGTTAAAGGGCATGAGATACTGGTGAAAGCATGCTCAGAGTGAATCATTAATATTGGCCTAGTGTGGTGCTCAGGCAGCACTACCAGCCACGTCAGGTTGTGTAGGTTTATGTATCTGCATGGGCTCATAAAGGGAACTTGACCTTGAATGGAATTAATCTGGGTGTGGGCGAGAGAAAATGATCACATCACGCATGACTCACTAATGATGAAGCAAATTACTACATGGATAGTGAAATCTTTTAACACCTTGGATGCAAGAGTTCTCCAAAGCAATTCTGTGGAGACCTCTTTAGCATCCAAGAGGTTAGTAGACCTGAATACTAACATTACTAGCAGTTCTGGTACATAAGGAATGCTGTTCATGAACAATATAGATACATACAGCTGGCAGTGAAAAGGGTCATCTATGATGATAAAGAACATACCTGTTGCTCCAGATCTCCAGATAAATCACTTGTAGGAGAATCCAAAGTATCTTTACTCATCAGCTGTAAAATACATTGCACAAAGAGGACAATTATGCAACACAGCATTAAAAGGCATAGCAGGGGCTGAGTACCTTAGACAGCCGTTCCTGTACCACTGACCTGAGGGTTGATGTACGGTATTGCAAGATGATATGATTGCAATGCGGCAACAGCCTTTCAGGTCATTGGGAGTGTGCTACCAGCTTCTTTCCAAACCATTAACTTGCTGAGCTCCACAGAGGTATCCAATGTATTGTGTTGGATACCTCTCTGGCACTCAAAGGGTTAAAATATGTTGTAAACAACTGGTAAATAAATGTTAGTTTGATGCATTATTAATGAAAGTCGTCAATGGAAAAGGCCTACAGTATATGTATAGGATGTCTTTAATTTAAAAGAAGGACTTGCCTAGGAAGCAGTCCTTCTTACAGCAGTCAAGTGTATATATGTATATATATTTTGCCTAATGTGCAATCGCCTGTGTTTACGGATTTGAATTTCAAATTTGTGTTTATGTTTTGTCTCTTTACAACAGGCATAAACATCTATAAGATAATCAGATAGTGAAATGAGAATGTTCAGCTATAGACCGCAATCAACTTATATTAGAAAAAAAGTATACAGATATAGCAGACTGCTATATGAAGGACATACATATAGACATGTAATTTTGTTAATCTTTTCAACAGGCATAGATTTCCTTTAAAGAAGAAATACCACCCCTTCTAAACTTGCCCCCAAATAATTACCCATCTGGCACCTAGCTGCTCAGTAGTGCTAGTCACTAGAATTATTACTGCGTTATTGAGAATTCCTACTGTTCCCAGGACTGACAGCCAGGAAACAGCATAGACATCTTTGCATAGTGATGCGTGCGCGCCTGCTTTGACTGACAGCGCAGGCACGCAGACGTCACTATGCAAAGATGTCTGCACTGTTTCCTGGCTGTCAGTCCCAGGAACAGTAGGAATTCTCAATAAAGCAGTAATAATTCTGGTGACTAGCACTACTGAGCAGCTAGTCACCAGAAGGGTAATTATTTGGGGGCAAGTTTAGAAAGGGTGGTAATTCCGCTTTAATAAACTGAATGTACAGTCATCTGCATTAGTTTCCCCAACACAAATGGAAAGCATTCCCAACAGTAATTACAGTAATTCTGAGGAAACTTTTAATTCTGTGGCCTGAGCAAATGTTAGAGGATACCCCACCAAGATTAGAGGGAAGAGGTTTCAATGTCAGCAGAGGAAGGGGTTTTGTATAGTAAAGGCAGTTAAACTGTGGCTTTCACTATACAGGGTTGTCACTTATATTTAATAGGGGATCCTGTATATAGGAAGTTGGTCTGGAAAATAGTCAAACACCCGTGCATACTAGAGAGGAATCCAATACACTGCGCAGCACTGCTTCAGACATTGTGTGGCATCCAAGGGATTAAGGCCTGGTTTTTAAGTTTCCATAGATATTTCTTGGGAAGTCAATGGGTTCCACCATCTAGGCCACTATCTTGCTTATGATGTGCCCTGAACAATCCCTTCCCATTTCCAACTTTCTGATAACACTCTCAGGGTGCAGACATTAGGCTCACATGCCAACTACTTGTCTCCAAATTATGGTCCTTATGTATACATACAAAGTGACCCAGTTCTGAAGATATGTGCACTAACCATTTATAATTTAAGACAAGCTTTCGAGAGATCATCTCTCTTACTCGGGTCAAGCTATATTGAATCAAGAAGAGAGCTGAAAGCTTTTCTTAATATAAATGTTTAGGTCAAATACAAAAGGTATCACCAGATAAAGTACTATGTCTTTGTATTACTAAAACTGGTCCAATAAGGATACTACAAATTAACCAATTCTGAAGGAAACAAACTTCACCAGAGGGGACAAATAAACTTCCAAAATCCCAATGAGTTTAACCACTTGAATCCTAGAGGCCCTGTAAGTCACTGGGAATATTTATCTGTCCCCTATGGGGCGTCTTGTTTGCCTGAGAATTGGTGTACCTTGCCTAATACCTAAGGCATTATGGGGCCTGTGTATAAAAGAAAACTGGAGGAATTCTGGGATACACCAACTACACTATAGGGGTCAAATAAATCTTTTTCAAAATTGTCATTGATTTATAAAGGGATTTCAGCTCCATAAATTTTAGACAGGTCTCCAAAGCATTGCACAGCAATGCCTTACAGACATCACTAGCATTCAATGGGGTAAACTCCCCATTTACACGAATGTGATTTTGTCTTTGTCTCCTATAGGGGAGATGGTTTAATACAAAGTTACTCCAGTTTGTTTTCATACACAAGACTGTATGTATCTGCTGGACTCTGGGCTAACACATACATTCTCAGCCATGATGCCATGCCACTTTGGAGTGCCATGGTACAAGCTTACAGTGGCCCTTTTTTCTATGAGGATCTTGTCAGAAATAAAAATACTGAAATTTGAAATGTATATTTAAGGGAATGGTTATGCACAGTTTGCTGTTTTTGTCATTCTGATTGTGAGACCTAAGAATACCTATAGTATAGTATATATTTATGTGTCTCTCCCTTCTTTAAGCCTTTGACAAATGCCTATAAATCTTTATGGGTCTCCTGAAAATTGTATATTGTATATTAGGGGCGCCTCCAACAAAAATGTATGTATGTATGTATATCTTAATTTATATGGCGCCACACAGTGTATGCAGCCCCTTATAAAAGTAGTATGCTACAATAAATAAATGGGGATAAAATAAGTGTTGCAGTCATAGAAACAATAGGAGAGAGATCCCTGCCCCAAAGAGCTTACAGTAAAAAGATGATAGGAGACAGACAGCAGGATATGAGGGTGTCAAGTGCTGTGAGTTCAAGTGCTGATTTTGCCAAAAGGTGGTGCATGTTGCTAGTGCTCCAGAAGATAGAATTTCAGGGCACATTTAACCTTTTGAGTGCCAGAGGAGTATGCAAAACATTAAGCAATGCATTACCTACCCCTATGGCACTCAAAAAGTTAAACACAGAGAAGTATGGCTCTAGATGTAGGGAGAGAGGTATGGAAGTCGATAGATAGGGAGCAGAAAGTGAAAAGGGTTTGAGACGAGAGAAGGCAGAGGGTGTGCATGGTGTAACAACAAGGGTGTTGTGTGCGGAGCGAAGCGGGTGACCCGGAAGCATAAGTGGAGATGAGGGAATAGATGTAAGAAGGGGTGCAGAAGTGTGGAGTGCTTTAGAGGTAAGAAGATAAATAAAAATAATAATAATAAAAAAGTTGATTTTGAAAAGAGTATGTAAGCTTATTTAGGTAGAAAGTCCATTGCTTTCCTGGTGTGTCCAATGTTCCTCCTCCCCACTCTAGCCCCATGGTAATGACATACCAAGTAGGCACAAAAGGTACACTACTCTAGTGCCGGGAAAGTATAAAAGAGGCAATCTCCTGTTCAAAATATTTGTAATAAAATATGCAACTTCTCCAAGAATATCCCACATGTTGGTATTGAATAATAAGGGGATTTTAAAAGCATTTAAAAGGATAGTAATGTTTAATATGAAAAATTATATATTTACTATATTTTTAAATCTATTACAGGGTTTAGCCTACTACATAATCATGAGTACTCTCACTGCAGAGAGTTTTTATCCCAAGATTATTTCAGCACTTGAATTTTTTGGGGGTTCATTACCTCCACGGCTTGAAATTTTATGGTGGCGCTATTGCTACAACAGTCTATGGAAAACTCTAGTCAGTTGACCATAAACCTCCAGGATGCTCTAGCAACAGCACCACTGTAAAGTTTCAGGTCATGGAAGTATTGCACCCACCAAAATATTGAAGTCTGAGCTGTAATAACATTTGACTAAAACACAGCAGCAGTATTACTCAGCATGAAAAACCCTGCAATTTATATTCTTTTTTCAGTATTCAGCATCATCAGCCTTTTATATGAAATAAGCAGAGCTGAATTCAAGAAGCTAAAAAAAAATAGGACCAATTATGAGCCAAAACCAAATTGCCCTATACCCTTAAATGTTAGAGAAGTCTCAAAAGCAATTTACAGGAGACCTCTCTAGCATTCAGGGGATAAATCAGTGGGAATTTTATTTGTTCTCTGTAGTGCAGTGGGTGCCCCAGAATGAATGCGGTTCTTCATAATACATCAGCATTAATGCGTTGTGCAGACCATCATTTCCTTTCCTTTATTTGTCATTATCAGTCTGTCTGTGTATTCCTTGATTTACATACAAGTACCCCAAGTACCCTTCTCCAGTCTATAGAGTGGCTTTAGATCACTTCCTCTGATACTTGGTCATAGTATGATTTCCAGCTAATCCTTACCTCCTGAATGGCAGTCATAACAACATGTTGTACGGACTCCTCCAGTGTCATAATGATCTGAATGTGCTCTGTAAGAAGCAAACACAGTCTTGCATTACAATATAGAAAGAAAACCTAACCCTTTGAGTGCCAGAGGGGTCTGAAATATGTTGCGTATCCCCTCTGGCACTTAAAGGGTTAAAACATTTAAGAGGAGGTTTTCTTGTAGGACCGAAAGTAATCTTGTTTCAGAAAAGGCTAATCATCAGGAAGGCATACAGTTTCCCCTTCAGATCAGTGATGAGCAACTGGCATCTCCTGCTGTTACAGCAAGTTTCCCTCTACTACAAAGAGGCCCTATTTTCACTCCCAAAAAGTATACATCTTCCTTCTGCCTCACAGCATACTTCTCTTCACACACAAAGCCCCCTTAACCCTTTGAGTGCCAGAGGGATAATTCAATGCACTCTATCACTAAGGCATTGGATACCCCATGGCACTCAAAGGGTTAAACAGGGTTAGCTAAGTCTTGAGCATAAAATCTCCAATTAGAATTTTAATTCAGAATGTGTGGCCCATGAGGCCCTTAGATTAAATATAGTTACTCAATCAGTGTTATAAATCCAGCGTAGGGCATTGTGGTTATAAATACGGAGGCTTTGCAGATAGAAGCTACTAACAACATTACAACTGTTAATAAACATATGGGCTATTTTTTGTGTAAAGTGTTAATCTCTTATTTTTATGAAGATTTTCAAGAAGGGGTAGTCAACTGCTGGACCACCAGTTGTTGAGGACTACAACTCCATCATCCTCAACAATTCCAGAATCCACAAAACCAAACAGGCACTCAGAATTTGACACCCCAGCCTGGTAGTCACAGAACCACACATACATATACATAGTTAGCCACCCCAGGCTTCTTTCATTGTTCACTGGTAGCCACAACACCACACATATCCTAAAAGATAGAACTTTCTCATCACTGCCATAAGCAGACTCCCTGCTACGTGACTGACTCCATAATGAAGCGCTGGCTTGACTGGTGCCTGGATACCCTTCGGATTTACTCTCTGTTGCTCTTCATTGCTATACTATCACTTGCATGTATCAGAGCTTCTAATGCCCACGTGTTTCACCATCTCCATGTATGGAGTTTAATTCAACAATGATAACCTTCATGTGAAGCAGCAGTGAACCACATGGGACAGCAGAAGCTCCAGTATATACAGGTAATAGTATAGCAATGAATCAGAGTACACTCTCCCTAAAGGTTGTTCTAGTGGGTAGTAACAAAGCACTAGTGTGGCGAGGTGGTCCAGGCACCACGGAAGCCAAACCTGCAATACGGAGTAGATCACGTAACCAGTGTACGGCAGCAGTCGGCAAACTGTGACTCACCACCTGCTGTTAGACTACAATGCCCACCAACCTCAGCTAGAGGATAACAATTTGAATAAACCCCCTGCCCCACAGTTAATGTAGTATGTGTTTTGAAATGGTTAGCCTGCATCGAGCAAACTGACCAGACTTTCACTTTAACAGAGGATACCTATGAAAAAAGGATAGTACAGGGCTGCTTTCATTTCAGTTCATCCCTGCAATGTGTATAATTCATATGCATACCAAGTTAAAAGAAAGGTCTGATCAGCTGACTAGTCAACTATGATAGCCACAATTCTCCACATACTATACCTTGTTTCTTGTCACAGTTAACGGCACAACCTAAAATAAGCTGAAGTAACCGTCCCATTTCTGTAGGGTCAGAATGTTCTGCTATTTGGTTCAGATCAGGAAGGAGGAATTCCGAGATATGCTGGTCTAGAAACTGAGATAGTGAAAAAAATAGCAGACATCAGTTCCTGATTTGTTGTCTCAGTTTAATCTTGGGTGCCAATGAGGCCATTGATAAAAACAATGGAGCCCTCACTGGTACCCCATATAGTAACCTTAAAGGGTTACAACTCCAATAGAACACTTGGGTGCTAACATGCAACTACGTAAAAATGATTAATTAAACCAGGCATGTATGCAACAATGCATTTAGGTAAATGGATCCCAGCCCTATTCTCAGGGACCCCTAACAGGTGATGTCTTTAGGATTCCCCTACTTGGGTACGGGAGAGTTGATCAAAGGCTTGGTCATTTAATTAATTCATTTGTGCACAAGAAGGGCCAGCCTAGACATATAGCCTATTACAAGCCACTCCAATTCCTATGTTATTCATTGGAGTTTATGCACCAAGATCTCACTGGTGACTTGCATCTGTGATATATATTTATTACCACTTATAAGCTTGGATACACAAGTAATAAAGCTGATCTGTGTATCGTAGAACTATACATTTTTTATAAACTACAATAAGAGTGAATAAGTGACCAGGAATGCACAGACTTTTGTATCTTCCTCAGTCAACCATGGGGTTGCCATTCCATGATACTAAAATCAAAAGAGGGAGAAATAAGTTTAGTAACCAAGCTATACAGTAAACATATAGAGACAAACCATTTCATAGAAGCACAAAGTTATCCTGAATCCCTTAAAAAACAACATCCCTGTTGCCAGTATTTAAGGCTGAGAAAACTGAGCAGCACAGAAAATTATTTCAAAGAAGCATATATGAGACTTTAGCAAAGAGGATGTAGCAACAGGGTGCTAAAATGTGAGCTAAAAGAGATTGCACCCTGGGTAGGATACTTATCCTATAGAGCCTCATCACTTTGAGGGCAGGCTCATTCCTAGTTGAGCGTCTCTGACTAGCTCTTTTAAATATGCAAGTTGCCCTTGGGACTAGTCACCCTAAGGGTAACAGGGTAATCCAGATGTGGACCCCTTGCTCACAGTGCCTAGAGAGATCAGCTGCACCTCACTGACGAGGCCCAAAAAGGCTGAAACGTACGTCTGGGGTTGGCTGCTTCTCTTGTTCAGAGAGGATTTGCCTGGCACTTCGTGGCTGGACTGCCTTTTGGTAGGATCAGTATGATGTGCTTCAGGATATTTCCTCTCTTTGAAAGGCGCTAGTGAGCTAAAAGAGATTGCACCGTGGGTAGGATACTTATCCTATAGAGCCTCATCACTTTGAGGGCAGGCTCATTCCTAGTTGAGCGTCTCTGACTAGCTCTTTTAAATATGCAAGTTGCCCTTGGGACTAGTCACCCTAAGGGTAACAGGGTAATCCAGATGTGGACCCCTTGCTCACAGTGCCTAGAGAGATCAGCTGCACCTCACTGACGAGGCCCAACAAGGCCGAAACGTACGTCTGGGGTTGGCTGCTTCTCTTGTTCCTAGTTGAGCGTCTCTGACTAGCTCTTTGCATAAAACGAGAGCAACACTGAAGCAACGCACAGGTACACCACGAAAAGGGCAACAAGTCCTAGCCTCAATGAGGTTTATAAAGCAGCAGGAGGAGGCGGGACCCAATTAGGCCCAACAGAATAGGCCCATAAACAGGCGTCCGTGTCAGTGCCTCTATCATGACTCTAGCAATGAGGAAGTGACTGACGCGATCCACAAGATCGCTTAGGCTTCAAAGGGAGACTGTGATAATATCAGAAACATTAGGATACATTAGTTTAGTTGGGGTGAGGTAACACCTAAAAATTATCTTAGTTAAATTCAATATGGCTGATACAAGTAGTAGCCTTAAAGGCCAGGGAAAATGCATGAGACCAGGGAAAAGATCTATACAAAACTATGTTACAATGTGACATATCAGTCTAAAGGAAAGGTTAGCCAAAATAGGACAGGAGACAGAAATAGGATTTTAGACTTACCTGTTCAATCCTTTTGTTTTAGTCCATACAAATTACTGGTAACTTTGAGTAGGCGATCAGCCCCTTTAAATAGGCAGGAACAATTCTGAGAAGTGACTGTTGGGTGGAGCCTATCTCCTCTCCTTAGCTTGCAGCTAGCTAATCCCCAACCAGTAAGATTTGCAGACTAACTATTGACTAGGTAGTAAGAAGGTAAAGGAAGACTCCTGCGAGCATGAACCCGAAAGGACCCCCACGTTCTGCCACAGGAGAGCCAAGCATGGTCCCTTGACAGGGTGGGAGACCAGTAACCTGTATGGACTCAGAGAAAAGGATTTGACGGGTAAGACTAAAATCCTATTTTCTCTGTCGTCCAGTACAGGTTACTGGTATCTTTGGGATGTCCAACCAACAAGTTCACCAGAGTGGGAAGGCAAGGACCAGGCTCAGGCCCCCAAAGTCACCAGGGCACCAATGTACCTACAGATCATGAATAGCTCAACAATAGGAACAAAGTGTGAATGGACACTGAACAGGGGTAAAACAGACCCCAGGAACTGTTACACAGCAAAATGAACTAGAGCCAACAGGGCTCAAGAGTGAAAGAGTACTGAGAGACTAATGAGATCCTAGACAGGCAAGTCTGCTTCCAGGATCTTCCTCCCAAACACATCCACATCATAGTGTTTAGCAAAAGTATGCTAAAGACTGACGGCCAGGTTACTGCAAAATGAACCAAGGAGATACATGTGTGTGTGCATATTCATACACACTACATGGCCAAAAGGTATGTAGACACCTGCTTGTGGAACAGCTCATTCCAAAATCATGGGCAAACCCCCCCCCCCTTTGCTGCCTCTACTTTTCAGGGAAGGGTTTCCACTAGATATTGGAATATTGCTGCGGATATTTGCTTTCATTCAGCCACAAGAGAATTACTGAGGTCAGACACAGATGTTTGACTACTGTATAATGCTTGCCGTGCAACTGGCATTTAAATTCATCCCAAAGGTTTTCTATGGGGCTGAGGTCAGGGCTCTGTGTAGGCCAATTAAGTTCTTCCACACCAATCTCAACAAACCATTTCTGTATGGACCTTTGCTTTTGGAAGTGGGCAAGTTCATGATAAAACAGGAAAGATTGCCACAAATTTGGAAGCATGGAATCGTCTAGAATGTCACAGTATGCTGTAACTGTCTCTTCATTGGAACTAAGGGGCCTAGCCAAAACCATGAAAAAAAGCCTCAGACCATTTTTCCTCCTCCACCAAACATTACAGATGGCACAATGAAGGCAGGTAGGTAGTTTTCTTCTGACATCCACCAAACCCAGAGTTGTCTGTTGGACTACTAGATGAAGTTCGATTCATCACTCCAGAGAACACCTTTCCAGAGTCCAATGGCGGAGAGTTTTACACCATTCCAGTCAACGTCTGGCATTGTGCATCTGCTTGGCCATAGAAACCAAGTTCATGAAGATCCCAATGATCAGTTCTTGTGCTGAAGCTGCTTCCAGGGGCAGCGAGTGCTGCAACAAGGAAAGTGGAGTTTTATGTTCTATGTGCTTCATTACTTGGCTGTCCCATTCTGTGAGCTTGCATGGTCTACCAGTTCTTTATGGAACAGCTACTGTTCTCCTAGACATTTCCACTTCACAATAACAGCACTTGCACCTGGCAGGGGCAGCTCTAGCAGGGAAGAAATCTGAAGAACTGACTTGTTGGAGGGTAGCATTGAATGATGATGTCACATTGAAAGTCACTATGCTCTGCAGTATGGGACCATTTTACTGCCAGTATTTATCTATTGACATTGCATGGCCGTGTGCGTAATTCTATATACCTGTCTGCAATGGGTATGACTGAAACAGCCGAATCCCCTAATTAAAAGAGGTGTCCGCAACTTTTGGTCATGCAGCGTGTAATATAACTTTCACCAATCCCCAAAAAAAAAATAACGGCAGTTTTGGTGGGTAAATCTTAACTCCAGGAATAAACAATTCTTAATGGAAATATATGTGTATATAAAGTATATAAAGAGTATAAGTTATGTATGCAAAAAAAAAAAACAACAAAGAAAGAATTCTCTTTAACACATTTTTTCAGATACATATGTATAAATTTGACTAAACTTCTTTATAAATATGAACGTTTGTGAATTTTAGTTACATTTCTTAAAGGGGATCACCCAACTAAAGTACACCCCACCTATTTAGGCATCTAGCAATAAGCTTAACAATCAAACTGCTATGCAGAATAAAGACCACATTAGTCATAAATCCTTCCTCAGCCGACACTGACGGCCAGGCAACAGCACTCTAGAGGCATCTGCGTGCCTGCGCCGTCAGTCCCTTCCACTACCTTAAGGTACCATGTAACGCCTCCTAGAGGAGACTGGCACTGACAGTGCAGGCGTGTAGACATCTGTAATCAAAGATGTCTCCGCTGTTGCCTGACCGTCAGTGTCGGCTGACGTAGGATTTTTTGCTAACGCTGTCTTTATTTTAAATAACAGTTTGATTGTTAAGCTTATCGCTAAATACCTAATTAGGTGGGGGGACTTTAGTTGGGGTGATAGTTCCCCTTTAAAAAAAACAGAGGGTCTTTATATATTCCCCTAAGGACATGCACTGTATAAAGAAAAACAAATAGGGGTATTTATGCAGTTCTCCATACTGCTGGTTGTTTAAAATACCGAACATAAAAATAAACATTGACTAACAAGGGACACATAACAGAGCGCCATGTTCAAATGAAGGCAGAAATAATTATAGGGCAAACATACTGAACCATAATAACAAACAAACAAACAATGCCGTTGATTTAAATGGGGCTTTTAACCCCCAGAATGATAAGAGATCTTCAATGCAATTAAAGGGTGGAAATCAATATTTAAGAATTAGAAGAGATTTTGGAGATTTTTAGCTTCTGTGGTGAAGTTGGTTTACGCTAAAATTACTCCACTTTTCGTTTGCACAGAAGGCCATTAGCTTGGAAGACCTAGGGAAAGACATAAGCAAACAGACAAATAAAGCAGAGGCACACAAATATAGTTTGTTGAACCTCCAAGTAAAACCTGCAACTATGCCCTTAGTAACTATGACTCACCTCCCTTCTAGGGGGTTGCATAGGTTAGCAGAGGTCAAGGTAGGTGAGCTGATGGAAGAGAGAGTCAGGGATCCAAGGTCCAGGGACATTGCTAGATACTGACTGAGGAGGCTAAAGCTCCAGGGAGTTATGCGCTAAGGAGCCATAAAGGGGAAATAACTTATTCAGTGATATCGCTTCTTCCTTTCCTATGTTATTCTATGGAGCCAATGCACTAAGATCTGTACCACTTGTGAAATCTTAGTGCACTGGCTCCATAAAATAACATAGGAATTGGATATGTGATATCACTGAAGAAATCATCTCCTTGTTTAAAGGGACATTATCACCAAAAAAGGAAAAGGGCCAGAATCCATTAAAATAGCATGTATTCCTAGCCAGCATATGTGAAAACTATTTCTTAGGTAAATAAACCCCTAAACTATTATAAATGTACTATACAAGATAAGAGTTTCAATGAAGTGAACTAGGTGAGTTTTGATCTCTAAACAATTATCACCGTTTATGGAGTCATCATTTTTAACAGGCCTGATAAAGTGGTCAAAAGTGCCCACTTTTTCCTTTAATTATGAAATACTTTAGAACTTCCTCACCCAAGGAAAAAAAATGCTGTCTAGGAGTATATAATGGTGCAATCAGACGGCAGAGTACACTAATACTTAATTAGGGTGTCACAAGCTCCACACTTTTGGGAACCCAACAACTATCCTGTAGGATGCAGTTAATATTAGCAAGCAGTCTGAGGAAAGGCAAAGAAAGGCAATGTTGGCAAGGTTGCCAAATCTGCTGACTGCATCTCGTTTCGATCCCCCAGCTACCCCTCTTGAATACACAGTCTGTAACAGAGATATCTACAAACACTAGAAACTTCTCAAAACAGGCTACAGCAAAGATATAACTGAGGAGAATATACACATAGTGATTAGAGGAAACAGAAAATGACTGATCAGGAAGTAACAGATGTGGGGAAAGTATGCAAGATTTCAATAACTGGAGATCTGGCAGATTTTCTACATCAATAAAAGCAATTAACCAATCATTACAAAGAGATGCAGGCAATATATTCCTGAAAATAAAGTAAAGTATGACTAAAAAGCATGTTCACAGCATTATTTACAATATTTCTTACCTCACGGTAATAATCAACAATTCCTTGAAGAATCTTTTTCAGGTTGTTGAGCTAAGAACATAAAGAGTTTTTAAATTGTTTTAAATCACATACTGAATTGTTTTGTTAACAATTTCAAGCACTTTACAGATCAGTTATAAAACAGTACGTTGCGATAGAGCACAGCCATTATTTGTACAAGTTGTGCTTGCTAAACATATGCAAACAGATGCAGTAGCCAAGTCTGTAAAATGCATTATCATTCTAGACATGTTTGTACACGTGAATAAAATCTTATTATGCAGAATACTTAGTGAAAGCATTGCTTTACACCAGGAAGATCTCGCCAAATAAATCTCGTATAATTTTTTTTTTACTATGTTACTCAAGCGATAGACAAGGGTGGGCCAGTAAAAGTAGCGAATTGGTATTTTAGCTAGGTGTCCAATATTGTCCTGCAACCAAGTTGATTCTTAACCCTTTAAGTGACGGAGGGGTACACAATGCATTGAAAAACGTACCCCTCTGGCACTCAAAGGGTTATGATGCATAACCGAGTATTTGACTTAATGTTAGTTTACTGGATAAGAAACTGACTGAATGACAGTGTGCCAGTCAAAGGAATGGTATCTGGTGTTTTTTTTGTGTTGTGCTCTGCTCTATTCCTCTGGTGGTTTTTCTTTCCCCCTGCTCCTTTAAATTTCACCCAATGCCACACTCAGGAGCAGATTCAATATTCTGCTCCAGTGTCTGTTGTGTTGTATGCCAAGTTTCCTGTGTCCAGCCACGTACCAAGATCTCTTGCCCCATTTAGATACACTTGATTGTGTTCTGCTTATTCTTCACAGTGCCGACTTCCGTCTGCCTGAACTCACCTATGCCCAGCCCCAAGATACCTCGCATTGTATGTCTACCCCTTTCTTCCAGATGACCACAGCTACCTTTAAATCAGCCACACCTATTTAAAAAAAAAAAGAAAATACACACCCTTTGCAGAGTGGCACTGATTGCAGTGCAGTTCTGCGGAATTAAGTTTTTATAAGCATCCCTGATTTACAGAGATATCTGGTCACCCTTCTACAGGCCTTAAGTTCTCACTCTCCCTTTCGTACTCCGATTCTGAGGTCAGGTGCTGGCTGCTTCCCGTCACTTTTGCGGCTCTCACTGTGGTCTCAGTAATAAGCTCCTGTCCCCTTGCACCCCCTCTGGTTGTTTCTGGTATTACCTCAGCAGATAACTAGGAGGCATGAGGCGAGATATTACATCTCTGAGGTTAATGGCATTGGGACTTATGTTAGGGCTACAGCAAATGTGGTGAGCCCCTCTACAGTCATAGTGACTGCCAAAATGTACAACAATGCCATTTTTGTGCATACTTTAATGCAGAAGGTAATCACAGTAGGGCTGTAGACTTATGTCACTGTGGAAACCTTGGAAGGATTGGGCACTGGGTAGTGTTGTCTAATGAGTCCTCCCCTTTACTGCTGGACCCTTTGCTTCACCCCACTAGCAGATCCCAGGGGAATTACATATTAAATCTCTAGAATTTCTCTGGGCTACAAAGAGAGGGCACTAAAATGTGCTCTATCATGAGGCAGGTACACTTGCTACTGTCTTGGAATGCAGACAGTATTCAGACATACTTTGGGATCCAGTTCGAAGGGGTGTTCTGTACAGTGAGGTGTGTCTTGTGATTGGTGTTGGGACATATTAATCATAGTTGCCCCAATGCAACGGCGTCTAAAATCCCCAGTCCCTGCTTCATTGCCAAGCACCTATGTGAACCTTGCCACACTAAGCCAGCTATAGCAGGACCCTCTAAAGGGACAACCCAACTCCTTCATGGAGTTCTAAGGAGGCTGTTCCATGGCCCGGCCACTGCAGCCTCTAATCCCTTTTCCTCATAACCAAAAAAGCTGCAGTCTACCTTCAAGGCTGCAATAAACGTTAATAAAGGGAAATATGTCACCACAACAAATTACTACTGCCTACTTAACTCCTTAAGCACCAGTGACATGCCAGGACCATCACGAGTGTCCGTGAGTTAAGGAACGGTGATGGTCCTGGCACATCATGACTGCACCTATCTAAGCTGTATAGAACATATTATTTGGTGCATACACTCAGCCTAATAAAAACTTAACTTATTCTTTAAACAATTTCTCTAGCTCTAATAAACTGTATATGGGATAGGATATGCAGATGAATCCAGAATACTGCAGGATTTTTACTGTTCAGTAATTGGTGGTAATTTAGCAGAGAGCATTTTGATTTCTAAGATGCCTGGCCAAGCTCATGTCTATCTGTATCATTTTCTTTAGTTTTGTTGCAGTCCTGTATTATATGGGAAATATACATGGAGTGAGGTCGATGTGCTAATAACAACTACTGGAACATTTCTGGGGAAACAAACTGCACTAGAACCCTTTGAGAGTGTGTGTGTGTGTGTGTGGGGGGGGGGGGGGGGATGCAATGCATTGCTCTCTGGCACTGAAAGGGTTAAAGGGCAATAGACATTTCCATTACTTTAGCCATTGAATGCTAGAAAGGTCTCTGATGCATTGCCTAGACATCTCTAGCACTCACAGGGTTAAAAGTTTTTTTTTTGTTCCCTTGCTCTAATATTGCTTCACTTTTGTCTTTGTACATATGCTCCATTAACTGCAAGGTGCACTTGAATACATGACAAATGTAAGTACCTTTATCCGTTTATTGTTCCCAACATCATGTTTAAAGCGAGTTAGCCAAGTCTCATCAAACCAAGTGCAATCTCTGTGGACGGAAGAGAACATGTAAGTGTTTAACTCTACTGCACAAAAGGTTTAATGAAAGAAAATGAAATGGAAGCTATAAAACTGGTGACGTTTCTGAGTTTGAGCATCCAATAGGCATTTCACTACTGACACATCTGTAGCTAAGGCAGAACAATAGTGGGTCGTAGAAATGTTATTAAGAGAATAAAAAGGATTACTTGACATAAGAGAGTTATATGCATATTTATATGTACGGGGTGGGGAGAATGACAGAAAAGGGAGGAGAAGAGTGAGAAGAAGGGGAGAGAAGGGATGACCTGACTGAGCGGAAGGGGAGAGAAGGGAGGACCTGACTGAGCAGAAGGGGAGAAAAGGGAGGACCTGACTGAGCAGAAGAGGATAGAAGGGAGGACCAGAGTGAGTGGAAGGGGAGAGAAAGGAGGACCAGAGTGTGTGGAACGGGAGAGAAGGGAGGACCAGAGTGAGCGGAACGGGAGAGAAGGGAGGACCAGAGTGAGCAGAAGGGGAGAGAAAGGAGGACGAGAGTGAGCAGAAGGGGAGAGAAGGGAGGACCAGAGTGAGCGGAAGGGGAGAGAAGGGAGGACCAGAGTGAGCGGAAGGGGAGAGAAGGGAGGACCAGAGTGAGCGGAAGGGGAGAGAAGGGAGGACCAGAGTGAGCGGAAGGGGAGAGAAGGGAGGACCAGAGTGAGCGGAAGGGGAGAGAAGGGAGGACCAGAGTGAGCAGAAGGGAGGACCAGAGTGAGCAGAAGGGGAGAGAAGGGAGGACCTGAGTGAGCAGAAGGGGAGAGAAGGGAGGACCTGAGTGAGCAGAAGGGGAGAGAAAGGAGGACCTGACTGAGCGGAAAAGGAGAGAAGGGAGGACCAGAGTGAGTGGAAGGGGAGAGAAGGGAGGACCAGAGTGAGTGGAAGGGGAGAGAAGGGAGGACCAGAGTGTGTGGAAGGGGAGAGAAGGGAGGACCAGAGTGAGTGGAAGGGAGGACCAGAGTGTGAGGAAGGGGAGAGAAGGGAAGACCTGACTGAGCGGAAGGGGAGAGAAGGGAGGACCTGACTGAGCGGAAGGGGAGAGAAGGGAGGACCTGACTGAGCGGAAGGGGAGAGAAAGGAGGACCTGACTGAGTGGAAGGGGAGAGAAGGGAGGACCAGAGTGTGCGGAAGGGGAGAGAAGGGAGGACGAGTGGAAAGAGAGGGAAGTTGAAATAAGGAGCGATAAGAAGAATGATAGGTGGGGGGAGGAAGAAAGACACAGGGGTCTTTATAAGCCACTAAGATCTGGATTATATAGTAGGTGATAATTTGAACTGCTTTACCTCCATATTCCCCACAGGATATAATAAGAATATGTTTGATAAAATCAGTGCCTAATTCCACAGCTCTACTGGCTGAAAAGGAAGTGCAGAAATCTGTTATAAACTACATTTCTAAGAACAGATTTGAGCATAGAAAACTGAAAGGGTGTGTCCATTTAAAACGAGGCACAGGAACTGAAGGCAGCCTTTAGCTTGAATTGCCTCAGATGAAGTAAAATCAATCTTGTCCCTGGTCTCAGTGACTAACACAGAGGGGTAAGGTGAAAGGATAAATGCATCTTACTTAGTCCTTGAGCAATATACACACACAAAAAAAAATCCAGTAACTTTGGGGCAAAGGGAACAAATAAATAAATACATAAATAAAATATTTAGATTGCCATTGATCTACATGGGACTCAAATCCCTGAATGCCAGAGACATCTCTAACATATTGTGCTGTAAAGCGCAGTAGACCTCTCTAGCATTCAAGTGATTGAAAGTCCCATTTAAGTAAATGGGAATTTTTATTTCTCGCTTATGGTACACTTTGCTTGCTCCTTTTTAGATTTGCACATATGGCCCTTTGTATACAATACTATTAATACATAAGTGAAGTAGGTAATAAGCAAGACTTTTCACTCTCATCCCTTGTTTTAGGTGCATTTGCATAAGCTAAAGAGGTGCAATTCTGGACCAAACCAACTGCACAACATGGGGGAAATAATTCCCAAACTTTGCATTGATTTAAATGGGGCTTTTAACCACCTGAATGCTAGAAAGGTCCCCACACTTTGTTTCTCAATGTGTTGGAGACCTCTAGTGCTCAATGAGTTAAAGGCCCCATTTAAATAATTGGGGGTTCATTTTTTCCTCTTCGGAGCAGTTGGTTTGTAACAGAATTGCACCTTTTGTGTGGAAAGTGGTATTTCCCCATTTGGAAAAAAAAGCCATAGATGAATGTGCTTTTTACCTTTGTCTGGTTTCCTACTAGAATGATGCTGGCTACATGCTGAATGGCACCTTTACAATGGTGTCGTTCAAAATTACGCCTGGCCCGTTAAGGTAGAGGGTAAGTTCTACAGTACAAGTGTAGGAATGCATACTGGTGGCATTCTGAATTAACCCCTTGGATGCTAGACAGGTCTCAGTGGAGATCTCACTAGCATCTGAGGGTGTTAAGATATGTTTAACAATACAAATGTAATCTCTGCAAGAAAAGAAATAATGAATACTATGTTTAAACATAGCTCGTATACAAAGTAATCCACATACACTTGTACAGTAGAACTTACCCCCTACTGTACTGGCGCAATTGTATAGGTGCCATTCTGAGGGTTGTGATGTTTTGAACATGCAGTATTGACGTGCAATACTACTAACGAGACGGTTACATACCAAGTCTTTCAGTCAACAGGTTCATAAAGAAGTAGGTTGAACTTACATCTCGTGAAGTATGTGTGCCATGGTAACCCCACTGGTGAGGTCCTGGATAGTCTTACAGGGAGCCGCAGTGTTGAATGTCTGCAGCTGTCATGACAAAGAGAACAATGCACATGGAGATTAAAAAAAGAAGAGTGAAGCTCAAATATGCTAAGGGCCTTATGCAGAAAGCTAAAGATCAGCAGTTCTGGATCAAAACAATTGAAATTATATAGAGAGGAAATAAAGTCCTCAAATTTTCATTGATCTAAATGGGACTTTTAACCACCTGAATGTTGGAGACTTCTCAGCACATTTAATTCCTCTAGGGGGATAGAAGCCCCAGTTCGGAAGGAATTGTTACCATTCCTCATGGTGCAGTTGTGTGGCGCTTGATGATTTTTGGTTTCCTGCATTAGGCCCTAGATATGGGCAGGGTCCTGCTCCATAATACCCTGCGTCTGTTTCATTCAGGCCTGGATTCTAATGCGGTTACTGACTTTATCAAGGGTTTTATCTACAAATATCTTCTGACACTTCAATGGAAATGTATTACATAAAACGTCTGATACAACTTATCAACCGCAATATAGTCTAGGCCTCAGTCTGAACAGGGTCTTGACAACTTGAACACTAACACAAGCACATACAGGGGCCACGTGTATAAATGTAAAGGCGCAGCAATTCTGCAGCAAACCAACTGCATCACAGGGGACAAATAATCATTCCTAAAATTCCAACTGACTTAATAGGAATTTTTAACAGCTTAAGGGCCAGATTCTATTGCAGGTGCTAAATGTTAACACCTGTTTTAGCAAACATTTTCCTATGGAAATCTATGGGGAAAACCGGAGATAAAAGCAGTGATAAAATTAGCACCTGCAATAGAATATAGCCCTAAATGTGTTGTGAATTCTCTAAACTCAAGGGGTTAAAAGAGCCGTAAAAAAAAAAATAAAAAAAATAATAATAAATATTTAAATATAAGTGAAAGGGATAGTAATACTTAAGTTTTACAAAGCTGCATCTTACAGCCCTTAAAAAAAGAAATTAAATGCCCCCAGTGCCATCTCTTATACCTTTATGGTTTGAGAGATAATCATATTTAAAAATCCCCCCTCCCTGATGTCAGCGCTCTAGCTGACTGCAGGGGAATCCGGTCCCAGGACCGGCGGAGGCTCTTCAGCAGAACCAAGATCGCATTATTGGAAAATAAATCCTTCACTGGAATGGTCTACAAAGTGTGCTTGGTTTGCAAGCACACTTAGAAGACTGTTCCAGTGAAGGATTCGTTTTTCAATACCTCGATCTTGGCTCAGCTGCAGAGTTGCCGGCTGGTCCCAGGACCGGATTCCCCTGCAGTCAACTAGAGCTCTGACGTCAGGGGGGGGGGATTTAAATACGATTATCTCTCAAACCATAAAGTTTAAGAGATGGCACTGGGGGCATTTCATTTCTTTCTTTAAGGGCTATAAGATGCAGTGTAAACATTTATTTATGTACTGCGATGCAACTGGTTTGCTTCAGAATTGCTACTCTTAACCCTTTGCGTGCCAGAGGGGTATGCAAAGCATTGCAGAGCAATGCGTTGCGTATCCCTCTGGTACTCAAAGGATTAATGGGCCATACGCACAAAGCACATGTGCATAAACCCAAAAGTGAAGCAATTATGGTGAAACAATGCATTGTACACCTCTAGCCTCCAAGTGGATACAATTCGTATTTAAAGTCAGTGGGGGTGTCTGTTACATAAGGCATAGTTGTTTTGCATCAGAATTGCTATTTCTGTCTTTATACATATGCCCCATAACCTGTTAATCTTACTTAACTGGAAAATCCTACTTAAAAACGTTATATTTATTTGGAACATAACCCCTTGAGGACCGGAGGTGTTTGCAATGCAATGTTCTGCAATGCGCTGTTCACCCCTCACGTCCTCAAAGAGTTCATTCATATACATACCAGAGAACTCTCAGGGCTCTGACCCAGATATCAGGGTCTTGGAGTGAAGAGCCCAATTCTTAGGGTGAGAAGGTTCAGTGTTTCTAACTATAAGAACTGCACCAATTAACTACTTGTAATTTCTAGTTTGGTGCCTTTTCTACCAGAAATTCTACACAAACAAGCAGGCACTGGAAAATCAACTGCTTATTAATTTCCACTCCAATAGTGTGGTGCACTCCAGGTTTAAAATATCTAATCAAACAAACCAGTTCTCCCTGGAAAGAAGAAACGAGAAACTAAAAGAAAATCCCTCTATTTCTTTCCAGAGGAAACCAAAAAAAAAACCTAGTGGATTTTTATGTTACAATCACTTTATCCTCATGGTATGAATGAGGATATGTGTTTTAACAGCTTTGTCCACTAGTAGATTACTGATTGTTCTCTCTTTCTCTTTTTTTTTTTTTTAGATTGATGAGGGCGGACAATTTAGGAGCCATCAATAATGATTGGTCTATTCTTTGGATTGGAGTTTTTCCTGTGAAGTGGCAACATGTTCATCTTTGGATTGGAGTTTTTTCTGTGAAGTGAAAATATGTTTCAATAAAGTTTTTCCTTTGAGAGAATTCTAAATAGAAGGAATTTGTGAAGAAGATATCATAAGTGACGGATGACATCTACTGAGCTTGATGGAGTTTAAAGGATCTTCTCTCATTTATGGATGACTTTGGCTTTAAAGAAAATAGAGAGATTTTTCCTATTTATAGAGGACTCCAATCCTAAAAAAAGTTTTCTCCATAGACTTTATTGGTCCAAGTGAGATTGGATCATATTGGGAATTTAATGTAATTTTTGATTGACATTAAGTCTTTAATAACATATGATTGGAAATAAGTGTATCCTCATTGATGGGTTAAAGTTTAAATACCTTGGTCAGTATTTCTGTGAAAATATTTGTATTGAGGAATAATTATATGATGTATTTATATATTTGGGTGTACAGGTGCCAATGGGAGTTATTGCCAGTAATGTGGTTTGATCCTTTATGTATATGTATGGGGATGTTAGCAAGCAATACATATTTATGTGATATCTTCTTTAATAGTAGGTCCAACTAAAAGATGATAAATATACGTTTTCTCATGCTGTGGATTTGTACTTACCTTTATATATCATGTGGAAGATAACGAGTAAATGTGCGCCTGCGTATAATGGTTGAATATGGCGCAGGTGCGCTTTTACATATCACTTGCGGTTTGTTATATCCGGTATTGTGTGAAATTGGAATTCTTGATACTGCGCTTGCGTGTACACGACGATAAGGTGCATGTGCTGATGAATATTCATAATATGGTTCGTCATATCCGGTATTGCGTGGGAGATAAATATAAAATACCTCGCTTGCGCATAAACAACGTCATGGCGCATGCGCTATTATACATGTGGGGGATGAATATAAAACATTGTGCTTACTTATGAACAATGATATGTTTTGGTATATGGCGCATGCGCCGTTGCATATTATTTATGTTTTTATGGTTCTTCTTCCATTATATACATATTTTGGAATGAGGATCATATTTATGCTTGGGATTATGTGGGTGCCTGATAATGGTTCCTATGTATAAGTCTCATCTTTTTGAGATCTTACGAGTACGGCGCATGCGCTGTATAGGATCAGGTGTTTGATGAGAGCATCTCCCATTGGTTCCTGCTACATTCAAATATTGGCAGCCGTTACCTGGTTTGTATCCCCTGATGAAGCCGTTTACGGCAACACGCGTAGGGATGAATGGTTGAGGGGTTTTTTGAATTTGCTCCAGCTTTATTCTTTTCAGCCTTTATCTGGATGGGATCCCGTTTTATACTTGGAGGATGAGTATACTTCTTAAATAAATTATTTCACTTTTGGATACACTTTAGGTGTTGAATCTTTGAAAATATGTTAGGTATTGTTTTTGTTAGGAGGTTATGCACTTGGTCACTTTAATACTGTAGTATACTATCATCCTTATTGGGATTATTTTTCCATCCAGAGGAAT